>JAALGZ010000099.1:0-45306 GCA_015227615.1 Labyrinthula sp. Ha | reverse complement strand
CCTGGATACCTCACTAAGCTCTCCCTGGGGTCTAAGGACTCACAGCCCAAGTACTAACCCTAACTCTTAAGCCAGGCAGTAGCAGTTCAAATCATCAAAGCCTCCCGACATCTCAAATTATTTACTTTTCTCTAATAATTCACAATGAAGAAGATATCTTAGTACCCAGCCACCAGCTGGATGTTTCAATTTCAAAATACCTTTTTATTTTTATCAAGATGACTTCAAGATCTCAATTAAATATATTCTCTTATTTTTACAAACATGATTTTCGTTTAGCAGATTCCCTTTTATTTCTAAATAATTCTCTACCCCCTTCAGAACCTAACAAGCTTTTCATTACAACGGGATTTAAATACTTTTTATTTCTAAACACCAAGAAAAGAAGTCTTCCCCTGGTACATCAAAGTAGGGGGGATATTGTAGAGGAGGCTGTGGACGTGGAGTCTTTTCTTATTTCTACTCTACATAACCTTCTTTACGATGGGCATAACGAGATCACAATATCTTCAACCCCGGCTTCTGAAATTGGCATCAAGTATGAAAATATATCTGAAAACTTTATTGTAAATAGGGTCGACGCGGTTCCTTTATCCATCATTAAGGATAATTACACGGAACACGTGGAGAACCTTAGCCCGGATGAACCAATCCCACCAACACTCATCTCCAACATGGTTGACAACATGCCTGAGGAGTTTAATGAGGTGGGGATTGGGGAGGGCAATATTTCAAAAAATGAAGAACTACAAAATTTAAAAGATATGATTGTATCAAAGGTTTCAGCTTCGGAACTTAATGTTTCTCAAAAAGATGATATTTCAAAATTGATTTCCGGGCACATGTCCAGTTGGGGCATCAAACAGTCCAATGCCCAGATGTCATTGTTATCTCCAATCGAAGTCGCGCTGGTGGAAGGTCACCATATCCTTCATTCAGATGGATACCACCTTACTGTCGACGAGGAGAATTTCTTAGATCTTAAGTTCAAGGTATTGGAGTCCGCCGGGATTGTAGAGAGATCTACTAATCCTACATGGGGACATCCAGTTTTTGTTGTAGAAAAGAAGCTGGAGCATCCTTCAGAATGGTCTCAATATTCTAACGAGGCTAGAGTTAAGTGGAAGCAAGATAATATTCTCAATCGTTATTGCATGGTGGCTAACATGATCCGCCTAAACAAAATTACAATCCCTACTTCTTTGAATTTACCTAATTTAGAACGTCAATTCTTATCTATTACAAACAGTAGTTTCTATCTTACTCTTGATATATTAAGTGGGTTCGATTTCCTCCCCACGGCTGAAAAAGATCGTGAAATTTTCACATTAGTCACTAGAAGATCAGCCTGGAGAATGAAGGGCGCCCCAATGGGGTGGTCCAATACCCCAGCTTTATTTTTTGAAAGGGTGATTACAGAAATTATTAATGCAGACGGTGAGCAGGATCTTTTTAATGCTCCTTCAAATGGGGTCATTGCCTGACTCGATGATCTTTTAGTTTATTCGCAATCTTTCGAGGAGCTGTTGATTATTTTTGAGAAGCTACTCAAACAGGCTGCAAGAAAGAGAGTTCGTTTTAACCTGCGTAAATGCGGGATTTGCTCCCCCACAACCGTCTGGTGTGGGAGGGAGATCCGCAAGGGAAGACGGAACTTTGATCCAGACTTTTACGAGAAAATATTGAATATGAAAAAACCAGTTTATCGCCATCAGATGGCTCAATTGGTGTATTTGGCTAATTGGATTTCCCCAAACATCCCTAAATTAGCTGAATTGAGAAGACCTTTTCAAGATTTTGCTAATCTTAAAGGTAGGAAGTTGTCAGACATAGAAAAACTTAAGGAAATTATCAATTGGACTCCTGAACTTGAAACAGCCTATCAAAACCTGCTGGAGGGGATAGTGGAGGCCAGCAAAAGATTTCTTTCAACCTATGATCATACTGCGCCTTTGCTTTTATTTACTGACAGTTCTAAGGACACATGGTCCATTGCAGTTTTTCAAGATTCTCCAGAAAACGTTACAAATGATGTTAGGACACTCAAACCACGTCCACTCCTTTTTCTAAGCGGGGGTTTTACACCCAGTGAAACGCGCTGGAACATTAGTTCGAAGGAATTATATCCATTAATCTATTCATTCCAGCGCATTGGGTTCTTGCTCCGCACCCACATAGGAGGCATTTACGTTTACACCGACCATAAAGCGCTAATCACAGTTGTTCGAGTCAAAGAGAATAACAAGCGTATTTACTTGGATCGGCTGTACAGGTGGATCATAAGACTACAGTCTGTCGACCTTGTAATCTTCCACATTAGCTCCCGGGATAATTTTGTTTCAGACCTTTTAACAAGATGGGCTATTGAGGATGCGTAAGATGTGCCTAAGGTAGCCAGATGTTCATGGGAAGTTAACTTAGCAGAAGAAGACTTTACATTTAGGGAGGAACTTCCTCCAGTTTCCTATTCGGATGAAACTATTTATTTTGATTCAGATGCAGTTTCTCTTGTCGAAGACGAGAGCCTTTCAGTGGTCGATTTTATTATTCAAGATGAGGCTTCAGACTATGAGAGGTCCTTGGTGGGAAACATTTTCCGAACTAGGAGGAACACAGCTCGGAATCCATTGAATCCTAGACCAGTTTCAGTTCATTCAAACTATTCGGACATCAAAGACTTTTTATTCTCTCAACACATCTCTTACCTATCTCCGTTCTATTCAAAGGAGAACACGGTAGAGGTTAACTCTGAAATCTTAAGATCAAAGCAAGATGAAGTAGAAGAAGAATTTTTTATCTAAATATGATCTAGTGGAATGATTATATTACTTTCAGGGAAAACTCCTGGTCCCACGTTCACTAATGGCTCAATTTCTAGTGAAGAATCACATAGATAAATGTCATCCCTCTCTCTCTTTTGAAAAGAAATCGCTATCTAATATTTATTTTCATAGAATTCCAAGGGGAGATCTACTTAACCTATTACAATCTTATCGTCAGCGCTGTCTTCATTGTCAACGCGAGCCTCATTTATTGAGAAGGCCCTATAACTTTACAAACCTGGCCAAGAGGTCGCGAGACATTTTGAGAGCTGATTATTTATATATTAATAAAAAGCGATACATATTAGTCCTAATGGACTCTTGTACTCGCAAAGTTATGCTTTTCTATTCCACCGCCCCTACCGCTAACACGATGGCTGATGCATTACTTCAATGGAAAACTGAACTTGGTTTTAATGATTATTTTATTTTGATCACGGATCAAGGATCCCATTTTTCGAATCGGTTAGTGGAAATATTTTCAAGAAAATATGCTTCGAACAGTCTTTTTCTGTAGCTAACAGTTCGTGGACGAACGATTCTATCGAGACTATCAATTCTTCAATTCTCCGATGTTTAAAAAGTTTGGTATCCCAATACAGATTACTTGAATCGGAGTGGCCTCAGTTACTTAACACTATTTCTTACATAATTAATAACAGGCCGATGGAAAGACGAAGGAATAAGACTCCAAATGAGCTTTTCTTATTTTACAAGCTAACTACGCCTTTGATTCAAAGATCACCTAAACATTTCGCCATTAACATTTCTAATCAAATTAAGGAACCCATCAATGTTGAGGAACTTATTTCTAACGCTGAACAAATAAAGATGGCTATAGATCAAGTTCAAGAAGAGGTCTACAACTCCGTCAAACTTAAAAGAGACCTTGAAAATTCTCGATTAAATAAAAAACGAAAGATGATTATGCAGTTCTCTCAAGGGGATTACGTCTTAGTGTCTGAATACGGCACCCTTAATGCCAATGAAAAGACTCGTTTGAGTTGGCTGGGGCCGTACCAGGTTACAGACATTATTTCTAAAGATGTTTACGAGGTAGAAAGTCTTCTTGGCAAACGTCGCATAGTTCATGCATCGAGATTGTGGTTTTACGCGGATGAAAAACCTACTGGAAATGAGAATTTGAAGGCACTCTTTACACGTAATTTTCAGAGCCTAGAAATTGATAAAATTAAGAAGATTCAACTACGTGGAAACGATGCACCATCTTACTATGTTTTTCTTTCTTGGCTTGGTTTTGATTCACAACACGATAGCTGGGAACCTTTAGATGTCATCTATAAGGACGTTCCTTTATTGGTTAGAAGTTTTACTGAGAAGATGAGAAGTACTTATCGAAAAGATGCTATTTTGGCTTACCTCAATAAACTTGACAATCATTCTTCAGAGGGGGAACCACTATTAAGACGAGCTAGAGCTGTAAATTACAAATCTACGACTAATTTTGCCTTAGATGAAAGATCAAACACTTTAGGCTGGTACGAAGAGGAAAAGGAGGTTTTGGTTTGTTTAGTTAAACGCTTTGGCTGTGGCAATTACGAGAAGTTTCAAAGTCGTCCTTATCTCCCATTTAGAAGCAAACAACAAATTACGACACAAATTCAAAGTATTCTCAATTTACAATCTATAAGTATGTTTCACGGATTACATTTTGATCTATATGATGCTCGAGAATATCTTAAAGAAGAGATGGGCATTACTAAATTTCATAAAAATTTACCTGGGAAAGCGAACATGTTTTCTGAACGCGATGCTTTTATTAGGGTATTCAAAAGTAGACTGTGCAGTGAGGATTTATCTAATACTCCAATTCCTTACTTTCGTAGATTAAATGATTTGAGACACATCAAATTAATGATTTCTGAATCTGATGATGAAAAATGCAAAGCTTTCATGATGAACTCAAAGGTTACATTGGACCTACTTAAGTCGAAACTATCATCTCATTCAACTCTTTTGGAAGAAGTGTATTCGGAAAACAAGAGTTTACTAGATCATTTCTATTCTTTAGTTTCACTTAATGAAGATTTTTGGATGGTTCTTAGTGATTACTGGTGTACAGTGATCAATGCTGAGGAAGATTCCTATTTACAACTTCGTTCTGGTCCTCAATTTTCTATTTCTGAAGAAGGCTTTTCTATTACACTTGAATTACATGATGAACACATTTCGCTTACTTTACTGGATTTACCTAGTTCAAACAAACTTATTCTAACCTACCTTGGTGGCAATGTATTCTTAGTTTCCGGAACTACGCTACAAGTCTATCTAAAGCCCGCATTTTCTAGAATTATATTGGAAAACATATTTTCTCTCAATTTCCCTTATCCGACAAAAAACACTGATATTTTTACCCTAGTGGTGATGGATCCCCCGTGGAGGGTTGGAGTTTCAAATCCCACTAGAGGAGTTTCTTTAGAATATCCTACCTTATCATTGGAGAAGTTTTCAAAAATCAAACTTCCTCTACACAATTTTCCCCATGGATCCTTGCTTTTTGTTTGGGTAACTAATTACTCCTATAATACAGTGCTACAATGGGCTAATTCTCTAAATTATTATCTCTGCGATGAAATTATTTGGATAAAAAGAAACCTCTCTGGAAAACTACACAAAAGTTTGGGCTACATTTTCCAACATAGTAAAGAAATCTGTTTAATCTTCATTCGAAAAGAAAACGACAAAGTTACTTATTCCGACACTTTCTTCGAAATATTTTCAAATCAGTTTCAAAACGCTTTTCATTCACGTCCTGAAAACCCTTCTGTGAAAACTGAAGTATTTTACAACTTACTCGATCGCAGTTTTCCGCACCACAATAAGATCGAGTTTTTCGCTCGCACTAACAACGTGCGATGTCGCTGGACATCAACTGGATTAGATCTTACCCCTTTCTTTCACGTCAATTATCACTAATCCGGTTGGATCCCTTATTTCGGGGGGATCTCTTTCCCAGTTGTGTGTTAGTGTTCCAGAATACACACCTGTGGGAAGGATGTGTGTACCATAGTTAAACAATGTTATTCATGGTAACGTTGACATAGTTACCAATACACTTGAAATATAACCGTTGTGAGTGAGTGACGCTTAAGACTTAACACTTGTCATAAAATTCTATCAATCAGACAAACTTGTTTCTGGAACAGCGCGCAAAGGCAGTCTAATCTCAGGACACAAAATTATAAATTGCACTGGATACAATTTTAACAATGAGTAAGAAGAGTATAATCAACTCAAGTTTATCAAATTACAGAAAGCGAAGATTACTCAACCATAGAAACTCACTAGGGGTTTCCCCACATTTGTTGTTCCGAGAAAGAAAAAAAAACTGAAAAAGGGATATGAGGATTACTCTACATAAGAAGAAAAGATCAAAATTGTAAAAATTCAATTAATTCTTATGAAATGATTATTAATATGACCCTTTTGAATGAAAAAATTACAAAAACAAGCTTATATCATCCAAATTTAGAAAGAGATAAGACAAGTCTCAAAGAAACTAATGTATATGTAATCCTAAATATTTTTTTGGGTTTAATTTCCTTATAACTAAAGAATATTATCAGAAATATTTTGTATTTCTTACAAGAGGAAGGAATATGCAGTGAAATAATATCCCAATTGATGAGTCATTATGTCTACTTCTTTTGTGACGAAATATTTAGTGACATTATACATGATGAAAAGATTGGAATAAGATATTTTAGAAGGAAATGTACTGGAGCCTTAAACTTGGTAAAAAGACGTACTTTTTTATTTAATGATATAAAATTATTTGCTTGCCATGTTAGAGAATTCACTAATCTGACTCAAGAAGAAAAATAATAGACCAAACTTAATGAATCATGAATTTGTGCAAGAGCTATTGGTTTGATGTAAACTCAATAAAAGGAAGGGATCTTGAAACCTTGCTGATAAATTCTAAGAAGCTATTATACAGACCCCCAAACCAGAATATAAGTACCAAGCAACTAAACTAGTTTATTTGTTCAATTGACTGGGAATAAACATTCTTAGAATTTTAACTTTGAGACAAACTTTTGCTGAAAAGGTCAATTTCCAGGGAACAACTTTGAAGCAAATGGAAAGAAGAAAGATAATTGTTGAATGGATGGAGAAATTGCAACTAGATTAACACAAAGTAAAAATAGAAATAATGCAGCCGAGTAAAATGCTCCTTTCTAGCTATGAGAAAAAACCTCTTCTGTTGTTTAATCGTCCCTCTAAAAGGTATATAACGCTCTATATTTAATGATAAAGTAAAAAGCGTTACTGAAAATGTTGAAGAGTAAGACCTCAACTCTTGCTATTCTTAAGTGAAACTTTTAAAGTTAACAAGAAAATTTGATATATCAATAGTAAAGAAATATATCCGATTATCTGTTCTTTTGAACAGATCGGGTTCATACTAAAAACTAATCAGGCTGAATTCTACGTTTACACCGACCTAAAAGCACTGCTTAACGTATTAAAATCCCAGAAGATCCAAAAAATTACATTTTTGCAAAAATTACGTTGCTGAAGCATAAGATTGTAAGAAATCGAGCTAAGAGTTCTTTACTTGAGCTTCAGGGATAATTTTGTCATGGAAACTTTCATGAGATTAGCCAGTCAGGTCGAAAAAGAATAAGATGGGGAAATATTGGACTTGTGGAGAGCGCATTTGACAATCTACATTGAAGTGAATGAGTTTGATTTAATGTCTGATGATCAATCAAATACGCTGAAGCTGTAGGATATTTAATCTTCCTTGTTTCAAATCAAGAGATAAAACGACGTTTAACAAAGTAATTTACCAATAGAAAGACATGCTTGCTTTGCAGTGAAGCACTATGAATATCTCATAGCAATAGAGACAATATTTCCAGATGATTTAATAGGGCTAAGAAACAAATTGACCCTGCAAAACAACAACTTTACCAGTCCCTACTATAAAAACCAATAATGAAAAGGTTTATAAAGAGGGAGTTTATCAAAGGTCAAGGAAAATAAAGGACGGGTGGAATTAAAACAAAAAATTAAAAGAACCTATATAAAGGTAATCATTTAGATACCACACCGGGTTTAATAACGAGAATTTTGGTTAATATACACGAAGCAAAAGAACGCAATTCATTGACGGGGGAATTAATTTACTTGAGAAATTACTTTTTTTCACGGTTTATAAAATTCGGTGGTTGAGTTTCTTCTAAAATTATTTAGATCAAGCTCAATACAATGTAACAGGACTTTGCAATTAATTTGAAGAATCTTTAACCTGACTCATTTGGTCGCCAACCGCAGGAAAATATTGCATGTGGTTTATCCCTGCGTAAATAGTGTAGATCTTGTTTTCATAGTAGTTGATAGTTATACAAGGAAGGTACAACTCAAATTCTTGGAAATAATCTCATCCAAGGTGGTATTGGAGGTTTTATTGACGTTGTAAGCAGATTTTAGTATGGATCCTTACTTTTTGTTGGTCACCGACAATAGATCACATTTTGCAAGCGATGTTCTTGAAGAGTTGATGCGGCGAATCGACTTCGAATACTTCTTATTGAAAGCTTACTATCCATGGATAAATGTGGCAACGGAGGCATCTTACTCCATGATTTCAAAAAACATCCGATCTCAAGTCTAAGAAAACGCCATTCATGAAACCAAGTGGTTGCTGCAAATGCGACTTTTGAGCTATTTGATCAACAATAAGCCTTTTAGTAGAAGAAAAGGACAGATATCTAACGAGTTATTCCAATGCATTTAGTTTGAAGCAGCATTGTATTTTAAGGTTCCCAGAAATTCTGCCATGAGGGCAAACATGCAAGTTAAATAATCCATGGATGTAAATAACCTCCTCTATGAGGCAAAGTATAATAGTTCTATTATGGACAAGAAATCCAAAAAGGTTAATTGAGCTGATTAAACTGGCTAGGCTAGTAGATAATAAAAAGCAAGAGACAAGGTCAAATCCTTTAGTTCTCTCTCAAGAATTTTGTACTAGTCAGTATTAAAAGAACTATCTTCACGCTATAAAAAAGGCGCATCAGCTGACTAGGACCATACCAGTTTGTAGAAATCTTAAGTCACGATGTATATAAATTGGACAATTTGATCGAAAAAGAAAGAATTGCTCACAGATAGACAATATGATATTATTCTTATATGGCGTCAATGAGAAACTTGAAACTGTGACAAATATTTCTATAAAATTTTCATGCTATTGAAGTTATCAAAGTTCAAATCTCAAGTCAGATAGTGCGGATTTAAATAACAGAACAAATGGTTAGATTTGAAAAGAACATACAAAAACCTCCCAAAGCTCGTCTTTAAGTTTCTAGAAAAGGTTAAAACGAACAAGATGGGACGAAAGGTTATTTACAGTATAATATTGAAATGATAACGCATCCCAAAAACTAAAGAAATTAGTAGAAAAATAGTAGCTAGATGAAATATCTCTACTGAACTTTGAGAGTGCACGAGGAACATGGACTCAAGGCTAGTTTCAAGGAAAGAAAAGGTTATTTTGGTGACTCTCATTATGAAGTATGGGTATGTCAACTACGATGCTTACCAAAAGTAGGTATCACCCACTTTCCGCAACAAGCAACAGCTTTTGACTCAGTCTCAATTATTATACGACCTGAAGGCTATTGATTCACTGAACAAACTTTATGTGAACCTGAAAGTAGATTGAGAATTTATTCTCAAAGAAATGGTAATAAAGAAATTAAAAAAATATCTGTCAGGGAAATATCTATCAAAGAAAAAACAAAGTAGTTGATTAAGGTATTTAAAAGGGAGCTGAATTGTTTTGATTTGAACAAGAATACACAGTTTTCTTATTTTAGAAGAATAAACAACCCGAATCAACTCGCTCTAGCTACAAACAAGTGGGGAAACGATTAGTGTAAGAAGTTTTTCTACACTCTAGAGACAAATCACAAGGATCTTATCACGAGGCTCGAAGTATTGGTCAGGAAAACGCCCAAACAGTTGAAAAATATTAAACTTGCTCTCGCCAAGGTAGTCAAAAAATATACTGACGATGAGATCCTGATAGTTTCATTAAATCCACTCAAGACGTTGATGGATAGTACGCCTCTAACATAGAATGTGCAATTGGAAGAGAAGCACATTAAATCTAATTAATCGATGGGAACATCGTCATGTATCTGGAAGTTATCCCAAATTCGGTTCAATTGAACACCATTGAGCTGGAAACGCAAAAAACTGATCCTGGTCTGTGAGGGGGGGGTATTTTCCAAGTTAAAAGAAGCGAGGACAGAATATCTATTGACGCCCACCCGCGCGTCTAATTCTAAGCAATGTCTGTTCCTTATCTCTTAGTATAGTCATGAAAAAGACTAATAGGGTCAAAATCTTAGTACTGGATCCCTTTGTAAAGTCGGGTTCAGTAACTCAATTAGGGAGTAAGACTAGAATATCCAACATTATCGCTTAACAGTTTTCTGAACCTGAAGCTGCCAGGTGGAGTATTAAAGGCAAAATCCTACCTCCTGATATGGGTGTTGAACTACAGCTATTTTGCCGCTATTGAATGGATTGGGAGACTTGGTAATGGCCTTGTAGATGAAGTGTTATGGATAAAAATGCATCGAACTGGAAAGTTAGTAGACTCCTGGAAAGGTATTTTCAACACGATAAAAAGTCATGTATAATCTTCAGAACTCACTCTGAGTCAGCATATTTCTTGGATATTTTCAACGACCCTCATTCATTAAAAACTTTCTCTCTAATCATAGCAGTTTTTCAGGAAAACTCAGTCAAGCCGGACCAATTTTGAACCATTATCGAAAACACTTGGTTCCACTTACGCTCCATTGAATACTTTGGCTGCTATAATAACCTACGAGTCAAGTCAGCAACAGTAGGTTTAGAATTTATTCCGAAGCTATCCCTGAAATACCTCAGTTATGAAAGATTGGATAATGAGAACTCCTCTCTACAAAGGGGGATGCTTACCTTATGTGGATTAGATTGTAATAACCATGCTTTAATATGTTAATCAAAACTTCGCCTTTTGGAACTCAATCAACATTTAAAGATTTGGGATAAAAGAACTCTAGCTTATAAAATTTACCAAAAGAAACGACAAAAATGAAAGCATTGGATTTTCACTATTTCTTAATAGCTCTCGTTCAGGATGCTTATTTTGAGTTTCTTACCGAAAAGACTAAGAAATCTAGGAAATTTAGGATAAAGAGAGTAACTAACCCAGCTAATCTTCAGATGGAGGTTCTTTATTATCCCAGTTCAAAGAAAATGTCCTTATTTTCAACTTTATTAAACTGAGAAACCCTTACTTTCAAAATAGGTGTTTTTTTTATACTGCAAACTTTAAGTTTAGACTTTAAACTAACTCTAACCACGTTTAACATATTCAACTCTAACTTTTCCTTCTTCAACATGCCATAATTCTTTTGCTAAAGCTTTTACAAATCCGTCATGATGACTAACAACAACAACACCACCTCTAAATCCTCTCAATGCAGCAGTTAATGCACCCAATGTATCATTATCTAAATAATTTGTTGGTTCATCAAGAGCAACTAAATGTGGTTTTGTCCACATAGCAGCTGCTAAAACTAATCTACATCTTTGACCACCACTCATCCACCTAATTTTTCTTGTTGCTATTTCACTTGGTATTCCAAATTCCTTCATATGCTTTAACATTTCTTCTGTTGTAACTGGTCTTAAATCCATACCACTTTGTGCAGCTTTAAGTTTTTCATCAAACATTTTACATAATTTAACAGCATGTTTCTTACCTAAAGCTTCAAGTTCTTCAAGAGATTTAAATTCTGTTTTTATATCTTCTATTGCTTTATTTGGAACGTGTTTTCTAACTTCATAAAATAATTTTTTACCACGAGATACACGAGATAAAACTTCACATATTTCTCCTCTTAGTTTTGTTATTTCTTCTTCTTCTTTAGTTAAACTAAGTGTTAAAAACTTGCCTAATTCTTTATCTCTTCCTTCATAAAATCTTTTTTGTATATATTGACAAGGTGTTTTCTCTAAATTTTCTTCTAAGTGATGTAAAGAATGTTGTGCAATATATGCAGTTCGTAAATTATGATGTTTCCAAACTCTTCCTTTACTTTCTTTATTTATATCTAAAACTCCAATCAATAACTTTAACAAAGTTGATTTACCTGCTCCATTTTTTCCCAATAAAGCAACTCTTGAGTTTAAATTTAACCTTAATGAAATATTTTCAAGTAATAATCTTTCTGTATTTGGATATTTAAAAGTTACATCTATTAATGAAAGAACTGGTTTTCCTCTTGATGTTAATCCTTGTAATTTTTGTCCTTCTGGAAATTGAATAGGTAAAATATTTTCTAATATTTTTTTATATTCAGGTGAATTTATATCTTTTGCTAATATAGATAAAATATCTGTTTCTTTATTATCTTTTCTTGGTAAAGCAGAAACTATTTCTGGTTTTAATTTTTGAAATTCTTTAAAAGTCATATTATAATATGTTAACTTTTGTGAATGAATATGAACTATATCTGTACATATTTCAGATAAAAAATCATATTCATGACTTACAATACAAACACAAACTTCTTCTGAAATAAGTCCTTTTAAATATTCTCCTAAGAAATTTATACTTTTTTCATCTAAATGATTTGTTGGTTCGTCCAATAAAAGTAATTCTGCTTTAGCTAACATACTTTCTGCTATAGCTAATTTCATTTTCCAACCACCTGAAAGTTCTTGAATAGTTTTTTCTAATAATTCTTTTGTAAAATCAACTTTTTTAAGTACTAAATTAATTTCATCAATACTTTTATTTTGTGTTTTTTGTAAATATTCTGATGGTGTTAAAATTTCTGTATCAACTATTTCATGTCTTACATAATGAACTTTTAATTCTTTTGGAAATCCAGCAATATCTTTTAAAGCAAGTCGATCTAAAAGTGTAGTTTTTCCAACTCCATTAAGTCCAACAAATCCATAAATTCTTCCTTTTTCAAAAGCTAATTTTGTTCTTTTTAATAATAATCTACTTGCAAAACCAAGAATAACTGTTGGTAAATAAACTAAGTAATTCTTTCCTGATAAAAGTCCACTATCTTCTTCTTCTGTTTCTTCTAAAGATAACAAAGCTTCTTTTGCATCAACAGCAAGTTTTCTTGTTTTTGGATTTGAATCTTCTTGTAAAGTTGAAATTCTTGGTAATATTTCGTCTCGATGAGAAGTTAAATCTGATACAGTTTCAACTAAAGGACAAATATTAGATAATGTTATTAAAGCAGCTTGAACACTTAAAGAATCTCTTTGTCTTAAAGCTAATTGTAATAAAGGAAATAATAAACATAATTCAACTGTTCCTATTGGATTAACTACTGTTAAATCCAAAAAAGCTTCTAAACATTTAAATGTATCCTTTTGAGAACGAGATAAAAGTGCTTTAAATATAAGTGGATGAATATTTTGTATTTCTGGATTTTTTATTTGAGTATGTAGAGAAGTAAATGCTTTATTTGCAGATTTAGAAAGTTCTGTTGAAGTTGAAAAGAGATCTTGAAGAAGAGTATTTAATAAAATAGGAAAAACTGAACTCAGATTAATATCAATATTTGGTAAAAGAGTATAATTTAAAACTCTTTGTTTTGGTTTTGTTTCTTCTGTTGTATTTAATTTTTCTAATATTAGTTTTTCATCTGTTATTATCTTTATTAAATTAGATAAAGTTTTTTTTAGTTGAGAAAGGATATCTTTTTGGGTATTTTTTTCATATGATGTAAAAAGATCTTCAAATAATTTTTCTTTGTTTGAAACTGAAGATTTATAATCTTTCGCAAGAGAAGAAATAAAACAAAGTTGAACAATATTTAAATTTTCTTTAATATTAAAAATCTCTTCATCTGGTTTAACTTTAAATTTTTTCATAATAAGTGTATGAAAAGAAACTGAATCTTTTGTAACTTGAACTTGATCCAAAACTTTTTTATCTTCTTCAGATGGAGAATAACTTTTTAAAAAAGCTTTTAACTCTTTTGTTAATTTTTTAACATTGGGTTCTTTCTTTTGAAAAGCTTTTGTAAAATATTCTAAATTTTTCTCTTTTTCTTTTTTCTCTTCTTTTTTTTTCTTTGGTAATATTTTTAGTGTATTTTGTGGTGCAGAAGAAGAAATGGGTTTTGAAGTTTGACAAGCGTGATCATATGTATGTAATTTACATATTGCAGGTAAATTACATTTAGGACATGTAGCTACAAAAGCAGGTGTTAATCTTTTGGTACAATTTGGTATAGGACATTTATTTGGTTGCTGTTGTTTCTTTTTCACCATTTGTTTTATTTCTTCTTTTTATTGATGACGTTTATTTTGGGCATAATTTAATTTGAAATTTTGGGACATTCAGATTGTGAATATACCATAGTTAACATCTATAACACCACCCAAGTACTAAGCGGAAAATGTTTGCTGTAAAAGGTGGGGAAATATTAGTTATTAAGAGAGTTCTGTATCGACACTAATTGAGTCTAAGGATATAAGCCTTCAATAGCTCAAGATTTTTCCAATTCTCTTTAAAGAAAAACCATTACTAATATTGCGTTACTTCTGTTAATAGGTGGTCTTGAGCGGCAGAATCTCTCTTATTCAAATAACGTCTTGCTTACCCGTGATACTTATGCTTGATTTTGCAAAAATTTGTAATTTTCCAAAATTAAATTCAAGAAGTAAGAAGAGAAATATCAATTTGAACCAAGAATGTTGATTTCAGTCCAGGCAAGACGAACCAGAGGTCCAGAGGTGATGTCATATGGTTCCAAGTCTCCAGTGATATGTTATAAGACAATTTTTAGTAATATTTGAGTAAAGTTCGTAATCTGAGTAGCATAGCAGATTCTAAGGTAATTTATATCTTCTTCCAAATTCCAGAAGCTAGTTGTTATCCAGTTGAAGTACCTTTGCACTATATATATTGAGGTTTAGATGATTTCTCCTGTTGATATCTGGGTTGTATCTCTCTTTCTAACAATCTCAAGTTTTCTTGACGTGTACAGAATTTGAAGTCAATCAGGTGTATTCGAAGTTAGGATAGAACATGAAGCTCTTAACCTAGATGGGGTGGTGATGTAGGAGGAAAAAGATATTGATCATGTGCAAAGTTATGAGTGGGCAGGTGAGAGTCTCACAGCGCAATTTTCTAAGTTATATTTTGGATTTTGCGAGGTTGGGGGTTTATGGTAAGGGGACAACGGCTATTCATGTTGTTCTATACCTTCTATGACCACATCTTGGTTAAATACTTGTTCAAGGGATATTCTTTCACAGAGATATTGTGGCTTATCAGATTCAAGAGCATATGTTTCACGCGATGCATCTAAATAAACATGCATAGTTTCCTGGTCAATGAAAACTTATATTCCTTATTATACAGGTTCTTACACATTTATATATCCATCCTGCGGGTTGAAGGTCATGCTTTCCAGGTTTATATTTTTCCTTTTCATATTCTTAAAAAGTTTTTAACTTTTGCCTGATAGTGGCAGTAATTTTTCAGTTCTGGCAATTATACAGTAGCGATGAAAGTGTCAATGACAAGGAAATTATCCTTTTGATTTTTCTGTTCAATTTAATCAATTTTATAAGATAGTTTAACTAGTTCAAACGACTCTTTGCACATGTAATTTCATACAATAACGCTCTTTTATACGACCCAAAGTGTTAAATACTGCTCCCAGATATTTTATCTTGGTTTTCCTGGTATTATTTGGCTATTTACTTCAGTATTTAGAACGTTCGTCATGAGCAGTGATGCTCAAATCTGGCCCCCACTAATAGCCACTCCAAGGCCATACGTCCCCACATGAAACTATTAGCGGCCGGTTGCGTGGAGAAATGGTTGCCGGGTGCCCATGAATTTTTCAAAAAATTTGACTGATGTCCAATCCGGTCATAGTGAAACCGTTAAAATAACAGTTAAAAACCACAATTTCGGATAAAAATGAACACTGATTCGACAAAGTCTGCCGCAAAAACGATCCATGACGACGCTTCGGGACGAGATCAGGCACTTTTTGCAGTAATTAAACAGAGTCTTGACGTTGAAAAAGCCGAATTTATAAAGAGAGAAAACTTATTTAGGCTTCCTTACAAACATTGTTTAAAAAAGATGACTTGGTGGAGTAAAAAAGGTTATACTGGTCTCATGGAACACCTAAGAACACACTTTGACGAACAAACTATCAAAAATTTAAAAGAAGAACATGCAAGAAAGCGTAGAAGAAAAAACAAAGACATTCTGGAGTTTATGAACTTTGAAAAAACTGGTGCTTTCAAGAATTCTATCTGTAACTTTTTGCTGGAGAAGAATATACCATTGAGCTTGTTGAGAGCCGAAGAGTTCAAGAATATCAGGAAAGTGGATGACCTCGTTAGTGAGAACACGATGAGAATTTATATGAAGCACATGGAACACCTTTTTATAAAAAAGATCAAACAAGAAGTGGATTTAGAACTATTTTGTTTAGTCATCGATGGTTGGGCTCACCAAGGTTACAGTTTCAATGGTGTTTATTTATGTTTCGACAAGATGAAGAAGATGACATTTCGCCTTCTTGGAGTGCTTCCTTTAGAAGACGAAACCCAGAAAGAAATTAACATTGTTCCATTCCTGAAGAATTTGATGAATAAGTTTGGTCTTGATGAATCCCTGCTGATCGCAATTGTTGTTGATAATACAAATACGAACAAAAAAGTTTGCTGAGATCTTGAGACGCAGTTTGTGAGCTGTCTTAGCCATCGTTTTGCTCTAGGTGTTAAAGCATTTATCAAATCTGAACAATTGCTAGACGAAGTTTTAGACAAAGTGTAGTTGCTTTTTCGCAAGATCAAGAAATCAAAGAAATTAACAGCAGCTCTTAGAAAATATACGGATAAAGTTGTTATTCTTCCAAATGTGACGCGTTGGAGTAGAAAATTTCTCATGAAGCAAAGGTACCTTGAGATTTGGATGTTCATTGCGTAGATTAAAGATAAATAAGTTAAAGATCTTATTCTGGGGCAGCGTGATGCAAGAATTCTGGAAAAACATGTCGACTTTCTTGCTACCTGCTACCGCTACACAGTTGCTCTTCAAACTTCAAAGTTTAACCTTGTAGATGGGAAAAAGTTGTTGCAAATCTCTTAAGAGATGTCAATAATAATGATTGTTTGTTGAAGTATTTAGAAGATGATGCAGATATTTTGGCCGAATTTGGTGCTTTTGAGTCTGGAGTGTTTAAAGTTTATTGGGAGGATGAAGATAAGCTTGATGCAGGAGAAGCAACAGCTTTGACCAGATTAGTAAAAGATCCTTCTGAAGAAGAAGAGAAGACCCCACCTTGTAATTCTGTGACTGCAGAGCTCGCTTCTCAGAAAAGAAAAAGCAAAAGGGAGAGTATTTTCGCAGATGTGAGCTTCATTCCGGCGACTTCGTGCTGTGTAGAAAGATTGTTTAGCCAGTGCAAGCTGATTTTTACTGACAAGAGAAATAGGATGATGCCTGCAACTTTAAACAGACTTGCATTTTTGAAGATGAATATAGATGAGTTGATGGATCAAGACATTTATGTTGCTATGAAAAAGAAAATTCCAGGTTTCGATGATAAAGAAGAAGAAGAGATGGAGGAACAGATGGAGGAAGAGAATGAAAAAGAGGGAAGAGAAGATTTGACACTTGAGGGAATTTGTTTCTGTGACAAGGAGGTACATAGCGATGATGAAGCTTAAGCTTTAAGGGTTATAAATAAGTTTTATCTTTCCTTCATATAAACACATATTACTGTGTAAAAGTTTAGCCCAAACTTAACCTTCTAGCCTATGTAACTCTTGAGAATAAGGTTCAGTTTGTGCAGAAAAAAACAATGATATTTTGGGCAATTCGCGAATTGTCGTGGGGATGCCCATAGATTTTCACCCCCTTGCGTCCCCATCATGTTTTTCTTAAAATTTTGCGTCCCCACAGATTTCCACGGAAATTTTTGACCCGTAAAAACCCACAAAAAATTTTGAGCATCACTGGTCATGAGTAAACATGTAAATATATCTTCTGTATGTGAAACTGTAATAATTCTTGTTCTTGTATGTTTTTTGTCCAATCACAGTATGTAAAAACCCGGCGACAGTTCAGGGAAGTTTCAGTTTCGAAAAAGTGGTCACACATGTCAAAATAAAATCTCCACACAAACCCATTGATCAAAGTGTCGGGTATCTTTTTCTTCTGTTTTAGGTACTTTCTCCGTGTAAATGATCTTCGTTTTGTTGATATTAATTAACAGAATAATGATTATTTCAGCTTTTTCAAGCAATTAAACAAGATCTATTGCTTGATAGTAATTTTCAAAAAATGAACCTACATCGTCTCTGAAAGCCATAAACTCTAATTGTTCGGTTTCCGAGGTCATTTTCTCGCATATATTATATTTTAGGTTACAAATAATGATTACCAGCATCAAAATAAAAAGAGTTGGTGATATGTTGTTAACTTTTATGACTCCTTTTAGTATCATCTTTCTTTTGGATTCCTTTTCTTCTTCGATCACTTTAAATTTTTCCAGACTCTAAAAGTACACAATTTTTTTATTAATAATTTAGGTACACCAGGCTCTTTTAGTAAAATACAGATGAAGTTATGTAAAGCTGAGTCGAAACTTTTCTTGAAGACAATGAACAACATCTTGGGCCCAATGTTCTCTGTTGCATCCTTCGTAATTATTCGTTTAATTATTTCATTTTTTTTAGATTGTTGCTCGATGCTTACGGAAACTAAATTGATATGAAGTTGTTTTTTCAACTACGATATCTAGTCGGTCATTGATTATTTTGTCAAGACTTAGATGGATGATTGAAACAGTGTTATTGACTTGCAATACAAAGGAATTCATCTTTCAACCTTATCTTTGTTTAAGAAAATTGCTTTTCCCCCGGAAAATGATGATTCTTCTTTTTTTAGTTTTGCTTCTCTAAAAGAAACATTTAAATAATTTCTATTTTTTTAAGTTTACCTGAATATCTGAGATCTTTATTTTTTGACTCCATCTTCTCCGCTGGTTGTGTTTTTTCTGTTTTTTTTTTTAATTTTTGATTTGTTCTTTGGCTGGATTGTTTCATGAAACTATGAATCCGATTTGTGAATTTAAGTTATTATATTCGTGGCAATATTTTATTTCATATGCAGTTATATTTTCTGGTTGCTTAGCTATATATTTTTGAGCCCATTGGATATATTTCTGTGATATTTTGGACCCCTTTTCTATAGATATGACATTTCCTTGTATGTGTTCAGTTTTATTCCCGAAGTTGATTTTCAATTTGCATAGATTTTTATTATTCTATGACTCATCGAGAGTAATTTCTTTGAAACTATTGCGTACTACCGTATAAAATCCATTAAATTATCCATTCCAGTCAAAAACTGCAGCGTTGATGTCTTCTCTGAGCATTAATGTTATTTTTTACTCAGAAGTTGAATTAAACTTTTTTCGTTTTATCTTGATGAGTTTAAGGGAGCTGGTGAATTACTTAGCTCAAAACCTTTAATTTTCTTGTATGGGATAAGTTATTCCACCACTTCCATTGTTACCTTTATGAATTGGATGTAATCCACCTCTTTGGTTGAAAGTTCCGTAATCTGTAGTTTGCATTGGTGAGCTTTGTCAAACTGTTTTCTATATGTTCTTAAATAGGTCGATACATCATTTTCTGTGTTTTCTTTATATTTGGTGTTACGGGAAATGTGGTTTATAGAGATTTTATTCACATGTGGCCTTCCAGTTAATTCTGCGAGATGTCTTTACTGGTTTTTCTGTCTATTTTGATTGATGGGATTGCATTGTACTTGGTGGTAATGATGAAATCTATTTCTGATGATACTGTCTCTTTATTTAATCGCTTGAAGGTTCCGTGTCTTGTGGATCCTTTCTTCCCTATCTTCAACCTGTGATCAACTATTCCCATCCTGTTTCTGAGCAGATTTTTTTCAGAATCTTGCCATTTCTTTTGCTTCTGGTGGACGCTCCGTACTATTTACTGACATCTACCCATGTTTTCTTTACCTGAATATTCCAATCACCTCCAGTAACTATTAACTTCCTCTTGTTCACTTCCTTCACTACCCTTTCTTGTAGCTTTTCTGCGAATTTCTCATACACATAGATCGGCAGTCCACTGCAGGGTGCGAACAAACTTACTAAGATTAGTTTCTTTTGTTATTTGACCCGAACTTGACAGCTAGGATCATCTCTCTTGCTCTGTAAGTATCAGTTACATAAAAAAAATCTAACACATACATAAAGACCACGAAGCCAGTAAAAATGGAGTCACAATGTGATACATATCGGCATTCTTTTTCATTAGGATAGGTGTTATTGTTCGCTTAATCAAGTCTTTGAAGACCCTTTTATAAAACTTCTTGAGGTAGGGTCAGTAGGTACAGAAGTTCATGTGTAAGCTTTACTATTTCAAAGAATTGGTATTGAGGAAAACTACCAACGTTTTGTGAGACTGTCTTGACACTCACTTTTTGTCTCCATGTAAGGTATAAGAGCCTATTGAGGCGCTAACTTGATGTATGATCCACCTCAGGAATAACTCTTGCCATTTTCTCCCTTTACCTGAAATGTATAGGATAACGTAATTTCATTATGAGCACTTAAGGTATTTTTCTTACTTGTCATTCTTACGCTAGAATATCTGTAAAATATCTTAAGATCATATTCAACTAGTTGGGTTAAAGCATTATTTCGTGTACCTGCCCACCAGAATATCAACGTTATTAAAACGGCGCCAAGATTAATCTAATTAACTAGAGCTTTTCATAATTTACTACTAGCAAATCATTTATAGCTATAAAATCTAAGACTCGAGGGTTTAAACCAGAAAATATTAACATGTAGATTTTAAAATAACAGGCATCCAATTAGTATTTACTTCTAAAAATAACTAGTTTTGTTTCAAAACGATATACTATAAATAACTTTTGTCGTTATGATTTTATCAATGCACAGTTGGAGATTCTTCTTTAAGATATTTTTTTATACATGTACATATTGAGCTAGGTTATCAAAGGTATGGAGAGCTTGGTCACATTTTACTCCTACATGCATACTAAAATGGTTATATTCTGGAAGTCTTAAAATATTCAAACTTCAAAAATTAAATTCATGTTTCGTCTAAATCCATGAATGATGCGACAAATATATTTTGTAGATGATTCATAATTCTTGCTCTTCTAAAATATTCCTATAAAGCTCTCTTCAAAGAAATAAATGTTTTAGAACCTAAAACGAAGTTTCAATGTTAGAGACAAATTTATTTTATATATGTTTTAAATATTATATAAGTCGGATTTGAGTTGTAGAGTTTCTGCTGTATAAGTATGATCTCTTGGGTAAAGCTTTTTTTGCATCGGTATTGAATTAATGGTTCTTGTACATAATACTAATATAATGTTTACTGAACCCAGAAACTCTAATGAGAGCAAATATAGTTTTTCATTCAGGATATCACTCATTAAATTTATGTGAAGTTAATAAAATATTAAAACAATCGACTAAATGGTTATAGAATAGGGGCTTTAAGCTTTGGGGTTTTATTTAGTCTTTAAATGTTCTATCTACTACACCCTGTCTAGTTCCCACATCTCGTCTATGGTCCTTGATTTTTTTCCATAATGCAACAAGAACTATCAAACTGATTCGGATAATTAGTATTTTATTTTCATTAAGAAATATCAAATTCCACAATATGATCTTTAATATTATCTAGAATAACTAATTAATTTTTTTTTCTAAAAATGGATAATAGAATTTGGTTTCAACTTTATCATGCTACATTAGTATTGACCAAGTGATTCACCAGTAGATTGCATATCTCACAAATAGCTTATTTATTGTTGAATCTTATTCCAGCTGCTAGCTACTTAGGTTTTTCACCTATGCTATACTTACTATTGAAAATGTTTAACACTATCGTTCTTTTAGATTAACCTTAATTTCCATTTGGGCTTTTCAAGAAGACAGCATAAAAAAGTCCTTCCTCGAATGGGAGTATAGAAAAAATATAAATTACCAGTGGAACTTGATACCATCTCATGCAAATTTCCAGAATATTCATCTCTTTCCTGTTCTTAGATTAAAAAATATTCCTCACTTAGTATGTGTTTAATAAACAATTATCTTTCTTAAGGTAATTAATACATTGTAACCTAAAGTGTACCAACGCTGATGCACCACGGCATGTTAATGCGACGTCCAGGGATAACTCATAATGGGAACTCTGTGTACATGGGGTGCAAAGCAAACATCTTCGTTAATGGGAATAAGAAAGTGGAAAGTTCCTAGTTGCTAAATCGTTAATTTGATGCAGGCGGATAACATCATTTATCTTTTTATGGTTCATATTAAAATTTGATGTCCTCATGTTGATCATAAAATATGCTTGTCTATCTTAAGAATATCTAACATGCATAATGAACTTTCTCGTAAGTTTCATTAGTCAATATGAGCTCTGAATGTAGATTTTTATATCGACGGGGTATTTGGTCGTTTGAAAGTCTTTTCACTAATGAATCAACTATTTGCAGTACTGAGAAACAGGGTTCACTATATCTTAATGACCTCCTGGAAATTAGTAGTATTCAAACATATTCTTATAAGTTTATCCATATTAATAATACCTTAACCCGTCTATCGGCTCCAGTATTGGAAATTAAAATTTAACTCCTGATCTTAATATCCCTTGATCACGAACTGGTGCCACCCCATCCCCATGAATTGAAACCGTTACTTGGTTGATTTAGTCCTTAGTTGGTCCTTCTCTTATTTGATGGTTGCTCTCCTATTTACATAAATAATCTAAGATATCCTTTAATAGTGTTTAGTTTTCTCCTCGTTTCACTCGGTGGGTTATTTATACATTTTAATTTTCATCGAATGCGTAAAGTCTCTGAAATAAATCTACGTTAATCCCTTCAACACCTTTCCTTGTTCTAAAATAACAGCTAAGATTTTAACTTGAAGAGGATTTGAGAAGATTACGCAGAAGATTTGCTCCTTTCTTTATTTTTTAGCTGACATAATTTACAAATCCTTTGGTTTAGTCAGACACTAAGGAGTCGAGTGTACGACTCTCTCCATACTGACTGTTTACACTTTACATAGTTATAATACAATATTACATTACCGCACAATTGGCGCAACTTCACAGAATACATTTTTACTAATACATAAGCACCGGAAACAACAGATCGTAAAACCTCAATGCCTCAACAAATACTTGGAGATAGAAGAAGTTACTTATATAATTTTAAAGCTCTTTTCCAGCTCTTTCGGTTCATTTAATTTAATATACATATCCTCATAAACATATAGACAATACGGACAATTACTTGTCCAACTATACAATCTCCACATGGCATATATTAATCATATTATTATAATAG
This sequence comes from Labyrinthula sp. Ha, assembly GCA_015227615.1. Lineage (NCBI taxonomy): Eukaryota > Bigyra > Labyrinthulida > Labyrinthulaceae > Labyrinthula > Labyrinthula sp. Ha. The sequence goes on along the minus strand of JAALGZ010000099.1, from coordinate 22,008 downwards.
TTCCTCTTTGGTCTCACTGAAAGAGCCAAACTTCTTATCAGCAAGTATAAAAACTTCAAGAACCAAATCGATTTAACATTAATAAGAAAAAAATCTATCAAACAAGTTTTCTTCTACAGTATTATTGGAGAAATAATCTATCCAATGTTCATTTTGGGCATTTTCTAAAGTGATACCAGATTTTTCTCTTTTACAAAGAAGAATTATATTGAGAAATGATGCAGATTTTTCATCCATTAATTTTGCTGAAAAATCCCTCAACCAAATATAATTATTTCCTTGAACTAACTTTATACTTAATTTTTTGTCTGATTTTAAATAAATATCAACTATTTTCTTTGTTGAAAAAATAAATCTTGCAAAACCTTTGAATAATAAAGTTTCTAGAATTTCATTTTCATCTTTTAGAAACCAATTAAAAACTTTGACAAAATCAGATATAGTCCAATAATTATTGTGAATTAATAAAATATCTGATTTTGAAGTTGGTTTTATTTTATTATCTATTGGAGGAAGTAATTCTGGTACTATAAAAATATCTTTTTCTTTTTCAACTCTAAATAAAACAAAATGTTCTAAAGCAACTTTCAAAACATAATTTCTTTCTTTTTCAGAATATTCTTTTAATAATAAATTAAATAAACTTTTATTTATTTTTCCAGTATCGATATATTTTCTATAAAAAGGAAAATTATCTTTATCTAATCTAAAAGCAAGTTGATGAAAACTTGGATCACGAATAAAACTGCCCAAAGCTTGAGCAAGAAAAGATGGCGCAAAAAATATATAATTTTCATTATCTGGAAGGTTCAATTCTGGTTGAAAAAAAAATATTCCTGCAGAATTATACTTAAAAAGCATCTCATTGGAATCCCCTTCAGGAAAACCACACTCGTTTACTTTTCTTTCAAAAGTTTGTACTGACATATAACTGTATTCTTCTCTACAATTATCTAAGAATAAAACCCATACAGTTCGTACTGAAATAGGAATAAACATACCAGAATATATTATACTTTGTTTTAAATTTTCTATTTGTTCTGATTTATTTCCTCTAAAGTTGTCAACTTCAAAAAAATATCCTGTATTATTATTCTTATAAATATTAAGTGGCTCTGAAAGGTTTTCACAAAAACTTTTAAATTTCTTATTGACATATTTTAATCCCTTATATTTATTTTTTCTAAGGAAAGTATTTAAATGTGTTCCAACAAATAAAACTGGTGCTGATAAAGTATTTTTTATAACACTTTCACACCAAAAACTTAATCTAGAAAAATCTAATACTGTTAGTTTTGTAAGATTAAAAACAATAACACAAAGTGCTTTTTCATGCAGAAAAATATGATGCAAAGAAGAAAATATTTGTTGTCCACTAAAATCTAGTACACGTAAGAAAGGATCTGAACCAATAAATCTAGAATCAATATCCAAAAACTTTTCTACAAAGTGATCATCTTGTAATGTTCTTTCAACAATTTCTTCTTCAAATGGTAATTTATATCTTATAGATTCAGAAACTTTATGTTCATCATAAATAAACAAAGATAAAGCTTTTTTAATTCGTTTTACACTTAATTCGTGCTTAAAAATAGGTTTTAATTGTGTATTTTTTTCATCAACTTGTAAAATATGAATATCAGTTAAAACTAAAGTAGAAACAGTTTCTGGCAAAAAAGTCTTTCCACAAAGGGTTCTCAAAAGTGAAGTTTTTCCAACTCTTCCTTCACCTATACTTATAAAAGAATAAAATAATACCCATCAACACAAGTTGACCTTCATAAAAATCAGTAATATCATCATATGCTTCTCTTAATTGTGATAAAAAATTTTTTTTAGAGTTGATTTTCTTTTTTTACATATAATATTTTTATCTTTCTTCAGTCGAATACAAAGTAAACTTGAATGAGAATCAACAATAGTTTGGAATTTTTCCAACAAATTTTCATCTATTTCTTCTATTCTATATTCAATAAATATTAAAAAATACAAAAGAAAAGAAAGACATTGATTAATTTGAAGAAACTGCAAAACCAACTTATTGAGAAACTTATTTTTAATCAAAGTAGATTTCTTTGCTTCAAACCTGAATAATAAGAAAAATTAAACAAAAAAACTTTAAACTTGATAAAGTTTTTGAAAATACGACTTCTTGAAAAAATTCTTTTAGTTGAATTTTACTAAATTTATTTCTATAAAGTCTATAATTAAAATATAAAGAAATGAACTCGAGATGAACAATATTTTTCAACTGTCTCCAAAAAGAACCAATTTTATCAGATCCATGAATTTCGCAATCTAATAAACTAGAAAAATATATATTAAAAAAAATACATAAATTTATTTATTCTTTCTATAATTGATAATTTAGAAAAAGTTTTGAAATTATTGGTGGTTAAGTTACAAGATTCAAAGCTAGATTAAACCCAAACAAAAGATTACCATAAAGAGCTTAGATAAATATTTTTCCTCAATATATTTTCTAGTTGAATATCTATTTCTTGAAGTGAACAATAATAAAATCTAAATTTCAACTAGAATAAGATTAACTTGAGGTTGCGAACTTCACAAGAAAAGTCCAGATTATCAGCAAAATCTTTCAATTCATGTTGAAATGTTTTAATTTCTTTTTTATATCTATTAAATAAATATTTTAGAAGAATAAACCCATTAATTATGAAATAATCTAATTTTGGTCTCATAAAAAATTGGTTTTCAATTGTTTCATTTTCCATTTTCTGTATCCGTTTATATTCATAGGAATTGCCCAAAATAATAGTTTTAGTATTGCAATGTTTTATATTCGGGTATTATTCCCGTTTCCCGACTGATTACATATATACTAACACAAACTTTGTAACTCCTCAGAAATACTAGTGGAAAACTTTAACCTCGCATATGTAAAAGTTAAACTTTTTCTAAATTGCTTCAAATATCATTCTTATTCTATTATTAGTTACACGGCCCAAGAGTCTAAGTTATTATACTTAACTTCTTTTCTCTTCTTCACTCCCTATTATTGAGTTTGCTTGTACCAAATTTAAAACATATCCCCTTGTGGTATATACCAGTGCTTGCTGTTCTATACCATCATTTTCTGTCTTCTCGTACCCAATTTTCTGAAAAACCTTCGCTATCAAGCTGTTGTCTAGAGGCTTGGCGAATTCTTGCACCCTTGCATCCCACTCTTTTATACTAGTTTTAGCATGTAAAAGCTCTGGTCAATATAAATTCCTATTAACTCCAATATGATCAAGTTTTTCTCTACTAGATTACTAATATAAGTTCAAAGAGATGATTCCAAGATGGTGTTCTTTTAACTCATTTACTGAATCTTCCATCCACATATTCCCCAGGCTCTGTTGGTATAGGTTTTCCTGAAAGCCATATAAATCATATTTTTAGTCCAAACAAAAAGGTATTGGATCATTTCAACTATTGAATTATTATGGATTATTTTTTCCGTTGTTATTTTATTATCCCTAACCTACTATATTTCTCGTGTGCACTGGATGACACACATTTGTCACACTGTGTTTAGCCAAGTGCTGAAAAATGAAATATGATGGCCAACATCCTGGTGATACCATGTGGCAACAAAAAAACATTTAATACTATACTTCTATTCACTTATGTACCAATATGCTCTAGATTGCTGGGCTATAGTGGAATTTAGGTTAACAAACTTTAGCATCAAAGGAGTATCTCTCCATGCCAAATGGAGCTTCTAGTTATAGCTCTATTCGTTAACTAAGTTCTAAGATATGATATTTATAAGTGTTTTGCACAACCTAAGTAGAACAATTTATTTGCAAAATAAATAATGTTATTTGGTACTTTAATGTACTTGTAAGGTTTGCAAAGCTCTTCTTTGTGACATGGTTCTCTGATAGGAAGAATTCGGGTATATTTTACAACCTTTAGTTGAGATTCTGCGTAAATATTTTAATGTGAGGGATCCATAACCATATCTTGCAAAGAAAATTATCATAATAGGACTCTTAGCTACTTAGTTCCAACAAAAAAACCTAATAAATCAAGAAAAATCAATATCTTACAGAATAAGAAGGTGGATAAAAATTGATTAAAGTTTGAGATATTCGTCTTTAACATATCAAAACAAACAGTAATATTTAAAAGACTTGCGCAAGTAAAAGGGGGTTGTAAGTGGATAAATATATAATTATAACGTTTCCTCATGTAATAAAAGATTGTTAAGGAGAAATCTGTTGAGGAAGGGTTAGTACAACTGCAAGATATTGAAAATCCACTGGTTGGCTTGATTAGAAGTCTCTAGAAAGGTTGGAATAAATCTTCGAGCGAAATCATTGGAGTTTATATGGAACAATTAAGGAATTATGGGGGGTCTATAGAAAAATTTTTAATTTTGCTGTGACCTAGTAGTTAGAGCGTGTCTTTGCTGTTTTGTTGGTTATCTAGATTATGAACTGCTACATTACAAGTTTGGTTACATATTTCTCTTGATCCTCAACACAGTAACTCAAATGCTTAAGTTGGATTAGTTGCTAGTTTGGTCCCTTGCTTGTTTCTCTAAGATTTTTTTGACTTCATATTAGAATACCTGCTGCATATTGTGTTAAATCAATAGGTTAGTTGAGAATTCATAGCTGAAATGGGCTGTGGTTTACGTTGATAACTATGCTATTAACCAATTCTACAATTGATGATGTTCCCTCTCTCGTTCATTATAGGTGTTTTTAGAAATAATTAAATTGGAGACTTGAGTTTATTACTGTAGAAAACTTTGGTTAGAATTTGTTTTATCTTCTTTGCTCTTTCTCGTTCTTTTTTACCATCTCAACTTTTACTTTTCTTAGAGGTTCGTAATGGTTACCTTATTTAGGTCCTATAGATCATCAAATCTCGATTTGATTTAAGAAAAAGAGTTACTTCTGTAGATACCTGTCACAAGAGTAAGACTTTTTGACAGCTCACTCTGTAGGGTAGCTTCCCAGCTGTGAATGTACCTAACAGAGGCATTCTTTTAACCCTGAATATTTGAATTTAGTTAGTATATTGTAAATGTAGCTTGTGTAAAAGAAACTTTCCCACAAATTGTTTACGCTTAATATATGAAATAAACATTTTCTGTTAATTAAGATTGAACTTATGGACGAGTACTCGTACCTATCCTCAAAAGAATTAACTTTGTAAATCTAAACAAGACTTTTGCTGATTAATTAGTTTAAAAAAGCAATATCCGTTATAAGATGGATAAGTGAGATGGTCTTATACTTGAAAATTATGAGAACAACTGGAAATAAAATTATCATAATAGCAGTCCGTGGTTCATATGGTTGGCACCAATGAAATATATTCTTCTCTACCATGTTATATTGAAACCACATCAAAACACTGAAGGTAAGAGTCCCACCAATACACCTAGCTTCATAATAATGGACAAGCGAGTAGTATTAGAGTATTAGTTGCTCGAAATCTTAATTCTACAAGAAAGTCATTAATATTGAAACTTTTGATCTACGATATCAGAGGTATTACGATGCTAAGCAAACTGAATGCATTGAGTAAATTTCTTTTATTACCAATAAATATGAATTTTATCTCAGATTTAAGAGTGCTACTAAACAAGAATTCTTGCCACTGTAAAATTTATGCTAGTTGCCATATTGAATATACATGAGAACAAGGTGAAACTTTGAAGATGGAAAACCATGAAATGAAGCTTATGAGTTTTGTAGTAGAAGGTAGTAGGATAAATGGGATTGTTGATATTCTGAAAAAGAGAAGAACTTCGGATTATGAATATGGAACGATTTTCTTCATGAAAAAAGTCATCCTGAAAAACATAATTATTCAGAAGAAGTTTTTAAACTACTGCTAACTAGTAATGGGATTTGATTAGAATTTTAATTATTAATTTTGTAATTACTTCGAATGTGATTATCAATAAACGAAATGATGTTTTGATTCTCATTGAATGAATTATTCTGTCTCTATACTGATTGTTAATTGATTATCAATGATCAAGAAGAATGGTTTTGTCAATATTAATGAATATAAATTTGGAAAAAATGAACGAAAATATATTGATAAATCAATAATAAATCAATTGAGAAACCTACTGTTAATATAATTTGAGGATTTGTTATATGCTTAACTTACCTAGAAGTGGACACAGTCAAATATTAGAAATATTTGGTAATGAGAGCTCCAAGGTGAAATTAGAGATTGTATGCTCAACCGATATTTTAGAGACAACCAAGTCAAACTAGCTGGAAAACATTTAGTTTCTTTAATTGAAATATCTAGGCTTTTCTAGAGAGTGGTCTAGAGAATTTTTTGTGTGTAAGAGTATATTTTCGCATCCTGTAGTCGATGAAATACATATTTTCTACTCTCCCGCATAAATTCTACTCCTATTCCAAAAACAGTTTAGATGATCTTCATCATGAAGAACGTTTTTCAAACTTTAACTGAACCTTCATCAAAGAAATATTAGTTAATTTCTAGAGATTTCATTTAAGACTTTGTGTAAAGAAAAAATTTTAAGCATATAATTAAAGAATCTATGCAAATTTCTTACATGAGTTCCAAAGATCTTCTAGTTCATGTATTAGGGCACTTACCAGAAAAGTACATCATGAGTAACCATTCAATACCAAAACCAGAGCCATGGAAAGATAAATATTAACTTTAATTCATTATTTATTTTCTTGCTTTTTCTTTGGAAAAAGGTGAAATGGTGACTACATATTAATATATGCTTGAGAGATGGAGTAATACCAGTCAGACAATAAGCAGTCGAGTGTACGACTCTCTCCATACTGACTGTTTACACTTTACATAGTTATACTACAATATTACATTACCGCACAATTGGTGCAACTTTACAGTGTCATCATATGACATGCAATGTATTTCGTAGAAGGTACAAACTTTGAAATAACTGCAGTTACTATACATATATATACGATACACGGACTTGCTATACTGAACCGTTGAAATAAGTTGTATAAAACTGTAGACTTAACCGTTAAGAAGTCAATCATATTCTGAAAGAAGTGCACAGAGAAAGACATTATTCGAATAACGTCAGTTTTCGGATATGAATGAAGAACAAGCAAGTAACGAAGATGGTTCACCCTTATCCACTATGCAAAATCTACCTTTTCCACAACCGCACACACCCAAGAAAGCTCCTGCCCCGACTTTTGATTCGCCTGGGGACGAAGGTCCAAGCGTTCCGCAGACGAGAAGCAAAGGCACACAATCTCTACTGGGTAAGCAGGAACTAGAAAAGGTGAATAGAGTGGCTAAGGAGAGAAGGAAGATTGAAAAACTCCTCAAGGATTTGAGCGAAAAGAAGAAGGAGCTTCAAGTGATAGAAACAGCTTTGGATGAAAAAGAAGCAAATATCAAAAAAGCTCTGGCCGATTCTGAAAAAACAAAAACTCAAAAAGTCCCGGAGGTTAAAGGAGAGGATGAACCCAATAACCAAAACGATGATAAACCAGAAGACGGAACTTCACAACCGGACATTGAAGAATACACCGCCTCGCGAGTTTCTGGAGACGCCAAGTCCAAGGCAACAGAAACTACAGCGATCTCTGAAATTACGGAAGTTCCAGCGGATTACAAACCAGATAAAAAGCACTCAGAAGTTTCTTCCCACAAGTCTACGATATCAAGAACTGTAACAAATGGTTGATCAGAAACTGGCAGTGAATATGTGGACAAAACCGCCTGGAAAAACAAACACGAAGCGCACGATTTTCAATATGGAGTTCCTGAACAAACAGTCAAAGGATTCCCGCTCGTTCAATTCCCATTACCAGATAAGCTGAAAGATCTAACGGCTCCGTCAATCGACGTATTCTTACATGACTTCCACTCTATTTCACAATGTGTTCCGACATTAACTGTTCAAAGCATATTGAGCAAGAAAGCGTCGGATGCTCTAAAACTACGAGGAGTAGATATGAAGAACGGACACAAAATTATTGAATACTTGAAACATCATCTACAAAAAAGTGAATTGAGAAAAAGATATACTTGTATTTCTGAACTGGACAGAGGCTTATCTTGGCCCTCGTCAAGCCTTTCAGTTGATGACCAAGTATACGGATTCTTTGACGAAATATATGACAAGTTGAAATATTTAAACGCAAGTGAGATAAAGGCACATAACAAACGCATTCTCAAGATTATTTTCAAGAAGCTACCGCAATCTTTCAATTACACGCTAGACGAGTTTATGTTGACCTCTAAATCAAAGAGTATTTCCACCCTTAAGAGAATTATATTCTCCAGAAGACACAGTATTTCCAGAAGCTTTGGTAATGAAGGCGTAAAGGAGACCCAAGTCGTAAAGAGGGAAGGAAAATCGAAGAACTATACGCGTGAGCTAAGAAAGAATACTTCACAGGAAAAGCAGCAAAAACCGAAGCAGATAAAGACAACAGTGGCAAAGAGAACCCCATTTGTAAGCAGATTAGGTGACAGCGCGACACGCATCCAACTTCAGCTGTATCACCCAACGGAGAAAAAGATGGTGCCAGTTAAAGGCATAACGGATACAGGTTCGGATCTAAACGTCGCCAATCTCAAGAAACTGCAACCTTTTATTTTACGAAGCGAACCACCAAAGAAAATAAAAAACATTAAGTTCCCGAATGACACGATGGTCCCCGTTATCCAGGTCAGCCGTGTCAAGGTGATGCTCGTACAAGATAACCTGAAACTTGACTTGGGGGAGGTCATGTTTTTTGTAGTTGACTCCCCCATATGGAATGATGTGATCATTGGGATGCACACACTTGAAGCGTTTGGAGTTTCGCTCCAACTTAAGGACGCGCCCAAGAGCACGGAGAATAAATAGGAAGTTGGCGAGGATAGATTTGGTAGTCTAATCCCTAGGCCTGAGAATAACCAACCCGAAACACGAAAAGCAGTGAACAAGACAAGGGCTTACGTAAGCGCAACGTTCCTCCCGTTTATAGATGCAAACTTCAAAAAAGAAATTACAGACTTTACTTTTATATTTCTTATAGCACCTCACAGGGAATGGCGACGGATATTTGGCACGTTTACTCAATGCAGCTTTCGGTTGGGAGACTCTCTTATTTACCCAAGGGTTACAAACAACTTAGAACAAGACTCTTCCTCTATGTTCAAGTCAAAAGGACTGCGTATTTTTATGTTTTTCAACAAGGCAATGAAGGGTATGAAGTTCAATTTTCAGAAAAATGCAGATGTATTCGAGGATTTTAACAACCTCAAGGATTCCTTATTCAACGTTATTAAAGATCTTACCAACGGTACGGAAGTTCCTATCGAATGGATTTCAGACGGTCAAGCAGAAGATTCAAAACTCGGCGAAAAAGCCAGTACAGCAGTCTCTGTCCAAAGAATAGCCGGTGTTCCTCTAGAAGAAGTCGAAGATGAACATTTCCTGAAGCTGGATGATAGCGACAAGGATATTCCACCTATCCTCATCTCCAATATGGTTGACAATATACCTGAGGAGTTCAACGAAGTGGGGATAGGTGAAGGATGTATTACTGAAAAGGAAGAAGAATCTCGACTACTCGAAACAATCAAGAATAAGATTTCAAGCTCAAACCTCTCTGCATCTTCAAAGCACCATTTATCTACATTGCTTATTGAAAACAAAGGGGCACTAGGACTCAAGCAGTCAAATGCACAGATGTCCTTGATGACCCCGATATCTGTTACTTTAAAGGCCGGGTCGCGCGCCCTTCGATCTGATGGATACCACCTAGCGCCTGAGCAGGAGGATTTCCTGGAATTAAAGTTTAGAGCACTGAGAGATGCCGGGATAGTCGAACCCGCTAAAAACCCAATATGGGGGCATCCAGTGTTCGTTGTACCGAAAAAGATGGCAAAACCGGACGCATGGAACAGCTACACGAATGAGGAGAAGGAGAAATGGAAAGCAGACAATATCCTCAACAGATTCCGTATGGTTTCCAACATGGTGCGTCTAAATAAAATCACGGTGCCAACCAGTTTGAACCTCCCCAACCTGGAGCGTCAACTATTTTCCATCAAGGGCTCTAGGGTCTACGCGACCCTAGACATACTTTCTGGCTTTGACTTTTTGGAAACGGAGGAAAAATCGAAGGACATCTTCACACTGGTGACGCGACGCAGCGCATGGAGATTAAGAGGCGCCCCCATGGGGTGGATGAATACCCCCGCACTTTTCTGCGAGAGGGTTGTAAACGAAGTAGTAGATGGTATAGAGAAGCTATTCGGGAGAGCCACAAATGGCGTCATTTGCTGGCTTGATGACCTCCTTGTTTATGCTGAGAGCGAGGATCATTTGTTGCGGATGCTTAAACTCCTTCTACTAAGAGCTGCCGAAATGAAGGTACGATTCAACCTACGTAAATGCGATTTCGCAGCGGCTACCACCCTTTGGTGTGGTAGAGAGCTAAAAATGGATACTGGAATTTTTCTCCTGCCTTTTACGAAAAAGTGCTGACGATGGAGAAACCTTCTTATAGACACGAGGTAGCACAGATAGTATATCTTGCTAATTGGCTTAGCCCAAATATTCCTAAGCTAGCAGAGCTTAGGAAACCTTTTTCTAAATATGCGAATTTAGAGGGAAAGAAGCTTATTGATATAGAGAGAAAGAAAGAAAGGATTCAATGGAATGATGAGCTGGACAGGTCCTACGAAGAATTAAAAAGGGCCATCGTGGAGGCCAGCAAACGCTTCCTATCAACTTACGACAAAACCAGCCCTCTTTTGCTATTTACCGACTCTTCCTACGACGTTTGGTCTATGGCCATCTTTCAGGATGTCCATGCCAACGTCACCAATGATATCAGAACATTGGCACCAAAGCCTTTAATGTTCATCAGTGGAAGTTTTTCGACATCGGAAGTCCGCTGGCATATAGCTAGCAAAGAACTTTATCCGATCATTTATGCCTTCGAAAGGGTCGGGTTCCTTTTGAGAACCCACCCTGGTGGCCTCTATGTTTATACAGACCACCGGGCACTACTTTCTATTTTAAAGACGAAGGAAGACGAGAAGCGTATTTACTGGGATCGCCTCTACAGATGGGCGATCCGGCTTCAGTCAGTTGACCTGACAGTTTTCCATATCCCCTCCAGGGATAACTTCGTAAGCGACCTCCTCACGCGCTGGGCCGTGGAGTCGAAGCCGCTTTTAGCAAGATTATCTCATCCTTTGGTAAGCAACATGACGTTTAGGGAAAAAGAGGTCGAAGAAATTAGGATGTATGCCGATGATGTTTACTTAGAAGACGCTACTGAAGATGAGGACGGCGCGTTGGTGGCACAGCTCACTGAAGCCAGCTCATCCGGTGAAGATTTTTATGACGAAATCGATTTTACCAATATAGATGACTCCATCAGGTACGCGAGAACGGTGGGGAGACTATTTTACGTGCGAGATGACGAAGGTTCTGTTTACTGCGCACACGTCCACTCGTCTGGAACAGACTCAGCCGCCACACCCAACAATGGGGGCGCTGGGGACAACGAGGGGGAGACCCGTAGATGGGTGAAGTCCGTGGAGGAAAGCGTGGACAGCGATATGCGGTCGGTTGTAGAGGAACTTTTCGAGGAGCATATTTCGTATCTGTCACCATTTTATTACGGAAAGAACAAGGGGCTAAATGACAGGGTCATAGCGAGGTACCAGAAGCAGCTTCCGGATGATTTTAAAGCCCGATGCGAAGATAAAGAAAACCTGCTCTATTTCAAAGGAAAGTTGGTTGTTCCAAAGCCCATTTGCACACGCTTCATAGTCATGAACCACACCCTCAAGGCACACCCTAGCCGCACAGCCGAACTCCTTTCTTTAAAGGACATTTATTTCCACAATATACCAATGAAGGATTTTAAACTTTTACTAAAAAGTTTCCGCCGTAGATGCTTGCACTGCCAACGCGAGCCGGCATTGATTCGAAGGCCGTACAAACTAACCCCACTAGCTCGCAGAACACGAGAAATAATAAGAGCTGATTATTTATACATAAACGATGGGGGGTACGTGCTTGTGCTCTTAGATTCATGTTCTCGCAAGGTGATGCTACACTACGCGGACCAGCCGACAGCCAGTTTTATGGTGGAAGGTTTGATGAGGTGGAGAGCGGACCTTGGTTTCGCTGACCAATTCGGAATAATAACCGACAACGGGTCACACTTCTCCAACCAACTGATGAAAAAACTAGCAAAGGCAATAGGTTTTGAACAAACCTTCACAGTTGCCTATTCCCCGTTGTCAAATGGGAGTGTGGAAACAGTCAACTCCCAGGTGCTCAAAATCTTTAGATCACTAACTTCTCAATACGGAATTTATGAGAAGGACTGACCACGCTTAATACCAACAGTCTCCTATATTTTAAACAACCGACCAGTATCAAGACGCGGAAATCTAACGCCAAATGAGATCTTCTTGAACCTGAAGCTAAAAACACCACTGTTAAGGAAGTCGAGAAGATATTTTGCCCTGCGTATTCAAGACGATTTACAGGCTCCTGCGGACGTGTCGCAGCTCATATCGACTGTGGACCAGCTCCGTGAAGAAATGGATAGGAGAATGGAGGTAGTCTACAACACAGCCTTATTACAACGACAGGCTGAACTAGAGAGAATAAACAGGTCCCGTGGACTCATCGTCCAGTTCGCGCCTGGTGACTACGTAATGGTATCAGAGCAAGGGACACAGGAGGCACTATCGAAGTTGAAACTCACTTGGTTAGGACCCTATCAGGTCACTCAAGTGTTGTCGGAAAGTGTCTATGAAGTGGAGTCGATAATGGGAAAAAGAAAGGTCGTTCACGGCACAAGAATGTGGTTCTACGGCTCAAGACCGCCCACAATGAACCCAAAGTTGAAGTCCCTATTCATCCACAACATAAGCGAGCTGGAAGTGGACAATATTCACCGCATTAGACTAACGACTGGCCAAGAAGCAAAATACGAAGCGCTAGTTAGTTGGCGTGGATTTGAAAGATCAAGGGATACCTGGCAAGATCTTACTCTTCTATATGAAGACCTGTCCCAGATGGTTAGAGGTTACGTTGAGGCGAACTTACTAAGCAGCTCTATGAAAAACAATATTCTAACAGAGCTCGATATTCTGGATGCGAAAAGATTAGAAAAAATCAAGTCAAATAAGACCCAAAAACGCACAAAGAAAGGGGGAAAGAATAAAGTTGCTGCTCTCATCCAACACAATTTTCACAAGGTATGGAACACTGCTGATAACAAGGAGTCCAAGACACTTGGATGGTATGATCAGGAGAAAGATGTTCTAAAGGCGCTGATTTTAAAGTTTGGATGCGGAAACTACGAGGCTTACAGCAAATCTCCCTTCCTCCCAAATCGCTCAAAACAACAAATCTCTTCACAAATCCAAAGATTACTTGGATTACAGGCTATTGGATTGTTTCATGGCAAACACTTTGAAGTTGAAGCAGCAAGAAAGTTCCTGGAAGATAACTTCGGCATTAAAGGGTTTCATAAGAACCTGCCGGGCAAGTTAAACCTGTTTCAAGAAAAAGAAGAAGTGCTACGACAGTTCAACTTGGAAGTGGCCGCCACAGACGAAGAGGTCACTGCTTGCAAGATTCCTTATTTTAGAAGATTGGACGATCCCGAACACGTAAAGTTATTGATACAAGAATTCAACACTGAAGAATGTAAACAATTTTTAGGCAATACAAAGTTCGAGACAAAAAAGGATTTACAGCTCATCCTGGACAAGTACAAGAATGAGGAAGTCGCTGCCTTAAAGCAGAGTGAGAAGCTTATAGAGGAATGCTACAAATTGATGCTACTTAATAAAGAAATATGGAACGACCTCTCTGAACGGTACTCTTACATTTCGAACACGGACAACGATTTTACAGGCCTTAAAAAGGATGCTTCTCCCTCTACTTACAAAACCGAAGAACACAGTCTATCTCTTAGATACAAGGATGATGAAATCGAGCTGAGCTTTCTGGACTTCTCGGACGCAAACATAGTTCCCTTTAGGTTTTATTATACGGGTGGGAACCTTTTTACTATGCCTGACCATAAGGCAACCTTTTATCTTGAACCGCCTGATTCTACTCTATATTTTGGAAACGTGTTTGACCTGACGTTCGATCATCCTAATGCAAAAAAGAACATTTATTCACTTATCATCATGGACCCTCCGTGGACCGTGGGCTCTGGCAATCCCACGAGAGGAGTTACCTTGCCGTACCCTACGATTTCTAATTCGTCTTTCAAGAAGCTTAAGATGCCTCTCAACCATTTCCCTTTTGGATCAATATTATGTGTCTGGGTCACAAATCAAAGCTATGCTACCGTCTTGGACTGGGCCTTTCAAGAACATTTTTACTTAATTGAAGACCTTGCCTGGCTCAAGAAGAATCCAACTGGAAAGCTTCATAAATCAATTGGCTACTTTCTTCAACACAGCCAAGAAACCTGTTTAATCTTTGAAAGAAAAGCTAATGAAAACGTAAAATACAATAATACCTTTGAAGAAGACAACGTCAAATTATTCTCGAGATACTTTTACTCCCGACCTTTGGCACCCTCTGTAAAGCCTGAGATATTTTACAAGATGCTCCGAGATACTTTCCCAACGCGCCGCGCCATAGAATACTTCGGGCGATGGAACAATATCCGCATGGATTGGACCACATGTGGACTTGACTTGATTCCGCCTGCTCACCTGGCTTTCTATCAGCACAGCCGTACAGGAAGTTCTTAAAGAGGGGGATGTCATCATATGACACGCAATGTATTTCGTAGAAGGTACAAACTTTGAAATAACTGCAGTTGCTATACATATATATACGATACACGGACTTGCCATACTGAACCGTTGAAATAAGTTGTATAAAACTGTAGACTTAACCGTTAAGAAATTAATCATATTCTGAAAGAAGTGCACAGAGAAAGACAACAGAATACATTTTTACTAATACATAAGCACCGGAAACAACAGATCGTAAAACCTCAATGCCTCAACAAATACTTGGAGATAGAAGAAGTTACTTATATAATTTTAAAGCTCTTTTCCAGCTCTTTCGGTTCATTTAATTTAATATACATATCCTCATAAACATATAGACAATACGGACAATTACTTGTCTAACTATACAATCTCCACATGGCATATATTAATCATATTATTATAATAGTTCCTCTTTGGTCTCACTGAAAGAGCCAAACTTCTTATCAGCAAGTATAAAAACTTCAAGAACCAAATCGATTTAACATTAATAAGAAAAAAATCTATCAAACAAGTTTTCTTCTACAGTATTATTGGAGAAATAATCTATCCAATGTTCATTTTGGGCATTTTCTAAAGTGATACCAGATTTTTCTCTTTTACAAAGAAGAATTATATTGAGAAATGATGCAGATTTTTCATCCATTAATTTTGCTGAAAAATCCCTCAACCAAATATAATTATTTCCTTGAACTAACTTTATACTTAATTTTTTGTCTGATTTTAAATAAATATCAACTATTTTCTTTGTTGAAAAAATAAATCTTGCAAAACCTTTGAATAATAAAGTTTCTAGAATTTCATTTTCATCTTTTAGAAACCAATTAAAAACTTTGACAAAATCAGATATAGTCCAATAATTATTGTGAATTAATAAAATATCTGATTTTGAAGTTGGTTTTATTTTATTATCTATTGGAGGAAGTAATTCTGGTACTATAAAAATATCTATTTCTTTTTCAACTCTAAATAAAACAAAGTGTTCTAAAGCAACTGTCAAAACATAATTTCTTTCTTTTTCAGAATATTCTTTTAATAATAAATTAAATAAACTTTTATTTATTTTTCCAGTATCGATATATTTTCTATAAAAAGGAAAATTATCTTTATCTAATCTAAAAGCAAGTTGATGAAAACTTGGATCACGGATAAAACTGCCCAAAGCTTGAGCGAGAAAAGATGGCGCAAAAAATATATATTTTTCATTATCTGGAAGGTTCAATTCTGGTTGAAAAAATATTATTCCTGCTCGCATATAAACTTCAACCATCAAATTGCAATCTTCTGCTGTAAAATTACTTGAAAATCCTTTTTCTCGAAAATTCTTTACATTCATATAATTATTCTCTTCTCTACAATTATCCAAAAACAAAACCCAAACAGTTCTTACCGAAAAACCAGTTTCAACTAGACCAGATCTCAAACTTGCTATTAGCTTTTGTTTGATTACATTTACAGAATTTCCGAAAGGTCCATCAGAATTATCTATTTGAAAGAAATATTTTTTATCATCTGTTTTCAATAAAAATAAATGATCTGATAAATTCAAAGTTAAAATTTCGATTTTTCTATTTAATTTTTCCATTTCAAGTTCATCATTTTTTTTAAGAATTTATTTCTATGTGTACCTATAAAAATAACAGGTGCTGTTTTTGCATTTTTTAAAATACTTTCACACCAAAATTTCATTCTGTTTAATTCCTTTGAAGAATCTTTTGTCATATTAAAAACTAATAAATAATATGCATTTTTATTCATAAAAATATGATGAACGGAAGAAAATATTTCTTGTCCACCAAAATCCAAAACCCGAAGAAAAACATTATTGGTTTTAAAATCAAAGTTATCTTGTGTAAAATATTTTACAAAATTTTGATCAGCTAAAGTTCTTTTAATTAACTCTTTTTCAAAAGATAAATTATATTTAGTTATAGGATTAACTTTTGGATATTCTTGAACTTTTTTTGCTAAAACATTTTTAACTCTTTGAACACTAAGTTCATATTTAGTTATATATTTTAATTGTCTTTTTAAACTTTTAACTTGTAAAATATTTGTATCATTTAAAACAAGAGTTGAATAATTTTCACCTAAAAAACTCTTACCAGAAAGTGTTCTTAAAGTTGATGTTTTTCCAGTTCTTCCATCACCTAAATTAAAAAAAAATACAAGAATACCCATAAGAATAAGTTGAGTTTCAGATAAATATTGTTTTTCATCATAACTTGATTTTAACATTGAAAAATATAAATTTCTTAAACTAGGTTTAAGTTTTCTTGAAATAATTGTTTGAACTGAATCTAAAGTTAAAGAAACTAAAGAAGGATGTTCATCAATTATTTTCTTCAGTTTTTCACTCACTTTTAAACTTGAGGATTTAAACCTAAAATAATATTTAAACTATTTTTCTACCATAATATTTCAACATAATTATTTATCCTCAAAAACTTTTTTAATAAGTTAAATAAAAATATTTCATTATAAGAAATAGATTCTTCTTCAAAGCTAAAGAATAATAAGAATAAACAAAATACCAGAATTTAATTAATGTATTTGAAAAAATATTATTTTCAAATAGATTTTGAAGTTGTTTTTCAGTAAAATTATTTTCTCTAAATCTAAAATAAATAAAAAAGAAAAATATACTCTAAACGCTTTATATTTACAAGTCCATTTAATAAATTTCGAAGCAAAAATGGGTTTTGAAAGTCACAAAAACTAAACCTAAACTTATAAAAAATATACTCCTTACTCTAAATCCTCAAGATTTTCAAGACTTTGTATTTTACAAAGTGTTTGTAAGTTCTTTTCTGTTATTTTACAACAATAAAATCTAAATATAAAAAAAACAAAATAAACCTACTGTAAAAACTTAATACTGGGGAAAATAAAAAATATATTTTTTATTTGTTTATCAATATCAGAAAAATAACAGTTCCAAAAACTAAACTAAAGGAAAAGTTAAATAATACCTTATTTCAGTAACTTCTGAATCTATTTGAATCCCTTTTAAAAAGCATTCAAATTCCTTATTGAGCTCTTTATAGTCCTTAAAACTTCTAAAAATTAATAAATAAAGTTGATATAAACCCATCTATCTCAAATCTATTATTGTTTTTTCTTTTTTGATACTGTAATTCAATTGTCTTCTTTTCCATTCTACAAATTAATTCTGTTTGTATCTAAATAAGAAATTTCCCAAAATGTCATCAATCTACATGTTCCCAAGTATATCATACATGATATGTTTTCTTATTAAAATTATCATACAATAAAAAACTACAAAATTGGAATAAATGAATAGGATTATTATCTAGTTAAATTTTCATTTTCCTATTCCCAATAGATGAATATCAATTGTATTTCAAAAGCAACACTTCTACCCTAGCATCATGTATTTTGATTCTTTACTTAACTTCAGTGTTGCTCCTGTATCAAGTTTACTTTGGCAGAGATAAAGACAAATCTTTCAGATATTATTGATGCATAAATAAACGGACAACATAAATATCTTCTTTATTCTCTTAATATACATAGATACTCTTTACTTATACACTTACTCTACCAGAACTCTAACGCCTTAAAATAAGACTCAAGTTAAAAACTACTGTTCTATTTACAAAAATTTAATGTATTTTTATTTTAAAGTGTAATGCAATATATCATAATTTTAGTTAACAAAACAATGAAAACAATTTAGTTAATAAATTTAATGAAGCTACCTAAGAATTCAATAAATTTAGAATAAATTTTTATTCAACAAAATAGGAAAATGTAAGTATAAAGTTAATCCAACTTATATATTGCGAATAGAATTTTACTTTTCCTTTTGTGTATACAAAAACTTTTCTACTTTATTCCTCTTACAGTAGAGATTACTTTAGTCTTTTCATCAAAATAACTAGTAAATAGGATTCAACTCTTAATAACAAATGTATTTATGATAAATAGCATATAGTTTCTTGGTTAGAATGGTTTTGAAAGAAGGTATGAATTTTGCGTTTTTATCTTAAGTTCATTTAACCTCTCTTGTAGAGAGAATATATTCAAACTAACTCTAATACTTGTACTACCAATATATATACCGCTACTTAGTAAAACCTATGAAACTTCTAAGGCGGTTCCTATATGAAACATATATATATATTATTACAAATATAAACATATTCACAAGACAGTACTCCGTAATTAGATATAACTATAGAGAATATTACTTCCAAATTTTTTAAACTTGACACTATTTAAACTTTTCGTGAACAATTCTGCATCATTATTTTCTGTACATTTTTTTTGACATCTATTAACTTCTCTTCAGTCACTTGCTGGATCATAGAATATTTTGTTCCAACTTATTCTGCAGGATTTTCAGGAGTTTCAACTCTTAAAAAATCTCGTGCTGCTTTTGAGTCATAATGAGCTTCAGGAGATTCTACAATCGTCTAGAACTCATCCATCAGAATATATAACAAATGAATAACTTTTTTGACCAAAATATGTTATGCCAGGTACTCGGAGACTTCTGACAAGGTCAACATTCACTTCATTTTCTTACATTTCCAAGATCTCGGCACATCTCCCATATAGATGATATATCCCCCATTGGATTTATATTTATTTTCTGCACAATCAGCTAACGATGTATCACTCATGGCTTTAATGTTGAATTTTTGTTCACGTTTTACCTTGATTGCAAGATGCCTTGCATTAATGAAATATCTTAAAATCCTCCTCGACATACTTAGAAGTCCCAACTTCTCAGTCTATAGATTTCCGGGAATAAAATTAACTGCAATAGATATGTCTGGGTGCGTGCAGTTCGCAATATATAACAATTCTCCAATAGTTTTCTGAAGCTTGTGTATTTCTATGTTGTCACCAGTTGGACTTACTGAATTTCCTATAATAGGAGTAATCACGCTTGCGGCTTCATCATGATGCATAATATATTTCATGATCATTTCCATAATTTTTTCTTCTTCGTGCATCCATAATACATCTCTTTCTTGTTTTGGTTCCAAATCAGTAAATTACGTGCTAAGTTCAATACACTTTATCTGTAACTTGACTGATAACGTTTTTTCAAATCACATAGTTAGCTGCTCTGGATTGTTAGAATATGTGGTTCCGTCAACGTAAACTACCACCAGAATTGTATTACCAGACTTTTCCAAATGGTAAACTCCTTCTCCATTAACTGATTCCTGAAATTTCAGTCCTTTCAAAAAGTGTGCTTGGTTCTGAACCAGACTTTGCACTTTGCTTCAGACCAGAAATAGTTACTTGGGATTTATAAACCTTTGATTTGTCATGTGTTCTCAGCTTGTGACCTTGAAAAGTTGCATAAATACAGGAGTATTCAACCGGCCATATAGATATGTACTGATGAGGTCAGTTTATCTTATGCTCCAGTTTCTGCACCTAATAACCAGGGACATTTATATAAACTCATTTGCGGCTAACGGGTAGTATCGTTTTATGTCGTTTATTAAATCTCCTCGGAGAGTTCGCCAAGCCTTAGTTCTAGTAAGGGGACAACTAGCCCATTTATTAATTCAAACACTTCATGAAAAGGAATAACTTGTACTTCTTGAGGCTTGTCCACAACAGTGAGCTCGTTTACATTTCCTAAGACCTCTACTTCCTTCTCGTGCGCGGCAACCCACTTATCCTTGGCTTTAGAAGCATAGAGTTTCTTCAGTTTCTTAGTTCCGGGGTCAACTGCTACATTTCCTTGTTAAGTTATTCTTCAACTGTTTTCGATGGTGTTTTCAGAAGAGATATTGAAGTTTCTATTCAAGTAGAGTGCATCAGGAGTTTCCTTCTCTAGTTGTTGAATATCATCTTGGGGTTCTTTAATATTTTCTTGGATGTTTTCAATTTATACTTGCTCAGTTTCTTCAGAAAAAGGCAGATTATTCTCAAGCAAGATGTTTCATTCTTTTACTAGGTCGATTGTATTTACCTCTATCACTTCTGTGAATTCTTGAGGGTCATTTACATCATAAAATTTTGTTTCATCTAACATTAATGAGACTGTTGGAAATATTCTTCTGATTGTGAGTTCCATCACCATCCAACCTGCATAGTGTTTAGGATATCCCACAAACCAGGTGTTTGCACCGGTATTTGCAGTTTTAGTCTTGCTTCTTTGTTTACTTGAGCTTGTCCTGGAGGCATAGTGGCATAAAATTAAACCATATAGCCAAAATGTAACATTTTATGTTCGGTAAAATATAGAGTTGGATAGGAATTAAGTGAGGTATAATAGAAGATAGCAATTAAATTTTGGGAGTTAAAAAGATGAATTTTGAGGCTATCTCAGACTAGCGTAGTGGAGGGCTTTCGACACTCCCCCTGCATTTTAAATTCCCCCATGACTTGCCCCTCGATGGAGATGAGGATGAATCAATATCTTTTTCCATATCTTGTAGACTGAAACGTTGAAATATGTGTAGAAGTTAATATATACATCTTTGAGGTGACGGAACTAGAATTTTTAGATCATTAATTGTCAAATACAGTTCCAATTTCGCATTTCCTTTTCTTGTTTTCTCTTTCCCTTTTTTTTCATTTCCTTTTCTTGCTTCCGATTTTGTGTTTCTTGATAAATCCTATTCTGCTAAATTGGTCTTTTATTTTATTGATATTGGGCAATTTGAAATTAGGCCAATAGAATGTAGTGTATACTTTACACGTGTATAGAAAACTTTATCCTTCCTTTTAACTATTAACCGTTTCATTTCCATTCAAAGTTCTATTTCTTGTAATAATTTTAATTTCTCTAGCTAGTTATCCTATAACTCAAGCCACAAGAATGAATAGTTATATTTCAATCATCGTCACTCTGATAACTAATTCCATGTGGCAACGTAGCTCGAGGAGAAAAGAGCGCTCTATATCTCTAGTGTCTAAATAAGAGAGAACCACAAATAGAAAACTTGTATGAGCATGTTCTAGTTTTTCACTACCTTAACCAGATCTTTGCTTAAAATGATGTCAGAATGCATAAGAAAGTTACCTGAAGACATCGATTTGCCTTGAGGTTGGATACCAATCCATAGCAAAACTACGGATTGTTATCTCTTAGAATGAAGAACCCGTTTACTACTTGAATTATTTCGGTAACATATGATTCGATTTAGATTCAGAGCTTTAATGGATGATGTACCATGCTTTCCATTTATGTAGGTTAAGTCATTCATCTTAAAGATGTTTTCCTCTAGTGTATTT
>JAALGZ010000098.1:0-46672 GCA_015227615.1 Labyrinthula sp. Ha | reverse complement strand
TATATTTTCCTATATTAATAAAACTTGCCATATATAGAATTAAAGACTTATAAAATTTTGAAGAAATTTCGAGAGGGTTTAAAGAATAATTTTGAACAGATTGAAAACCAATATTATGAACAAAAAATGTAGAAGAACATAAAAGCAAAGGGGTTAATCTTCAAAGGAAAGTTCTACAGCCCCAAAAACCAAGTCAAAAGGAAATTATGAGAAACTGGCTTGCAGTTAGGAACGCTACCTCAGAAGAAATTATTGTGGTCACTTCTACACTTTTTAATGGAAGATTTAAGTGAGAAATTCACGCTTTTCATTACTTTAATGAGGCAATGATGTTTGCAAAATGAGAGGTTAAAATTGTAAAATACTTGAAAGATGCAACATAAAATGTAGTACAGACAAGAAAATTCTCCTTTGAAGTTAAAATTAAGTTTTATCTTGACACTTGTAAGAGTGTTTTCGTCGTAATTAACGAATATCACTACAATTATTTGGCGAAAGCACTTAGAAAAAATAATAAATAAGCACAAAAGCTTAAACAAGATGAATTAAAAACGCTTAAACTCTCAGGAGTTTGCGATTGCAGAATTGCAGCAGAATATTTTGGACTTCAACAGGATTTTCCAGGTATTTAATTTGAGAAGAAACTTGTAAAAGAGATTCAAAAACACTGAACAAAGGGTGGAATCTAGCGAAGATAATAATGTTCAAATGCTAATCACCAATGGCAAAAGATGCGTAGAACGCAGAGGAAGATTTGGTCTGAATTTGGATCATCCAAGGGAAGGGAAAGCTGTTCTAAATGGGCTCATCTTCCAAGAGGACCTAAAAAACTATTTAAAAAATGAATGTACCGATAGTTTTCCACTGGCTGCTACCCAAAGCATCGGCAAATATACATTGGTAACAATATTCTTTTCCGGGATCAATTGATTTCGTAATAATATAAATCTTAGATGCACAATGATAGTAATTGAGCCAAGCATTGATTTTGTGAATGCTTTTAAACTTCTTGACTGGAAAATAAGCTACATTTGCTAGAATAGCCCTTGGGGGGAAGTTGAACGAGTATAACCGAATCTCTTCTCAAGATAGTAATAGTGGGAAAAGAAGAATAGTAAAACCTAGGTAATTTCTTAAATAGAGCCAAGAACCGATGATCTGACCCTGCTTATGTCAACAATAAAGACGACCTGTAATACTTTGATTAAACTGGACCTTATATTAAGCACGTTGTTACTAATACTTCAATTTTCGTCAAACAATGCTTTAAAACCCGCTCATTATACATCAACACTTATATAAGTCGCCTCTTTCTTTTACCCAATTTTTTTAATAATACTCTATGCACTCCGGTTGTAATAGTGTGATGCTACACATCACTCACACTCAAGGTTACCAGGATAAAGCAATACAGACGAAGCTATAGTACTTATTCTAGACATCTCAATACTTATAATAAATAGTCCACAAAACCCACTTTACTACCAACTCACTGCAGGGTTATACAAGCAAATGTGACATGCATATGGACATATTTTATATCTGAGAAGAAAGCAGCCTTAGTCCTATTCCATGTAGTCCATTTCTTTTGGTATTGCGTGAACTCTGGGCTTGTCAATAGCAAATGTCGTAGAAGATGTAAAATCACTACTTTACATTAGTTTTTTCCATTTTCTTCGAGATAGTCAACCCATGAACAAGCCCAGATACATTCTTGACATAGCTCCTCATAGATATGAGGATACTTCGCTCATTTTTGCATTCGATTTTGGTCTTGGCTGTATCAAGTAGTCTAGCCTTTCGATTGGACTGATCTTCCTTCTGAATTTCATGAGTCTTTTCCAGAATTTGTCTCCTATCATTGGTATCAATACCTCCTTGATATTTCAACTCTGATAGGGTTTCAATGTTTCTGCATCGCTGTAGATATTCCTCAGGCTTATTTATCATTTCCTTTCTTAGTTCTTCATTGACTTGAAAAGATATTCAGAATTTAGAAACAGTTGCTGGATCAAAATTTTCCAGGACTTGATTCCATTTTAGCTTCAGCTCTAGCTCCAGAAAACGTTCAAGTTCCCTAAAATTCGATGCAGGGCCTTCCCCTACTATGGATCACCCTTCTACCGATCTAACTCGGCCCTGGGTTCCTTCTTGAGTCACTACTGAAGCTGCAACTTCCTGGATCTGAATATACATCCTTTGCATGAGTTGCTTTAGCATATCTGCCAAGTAGGCAGTCATCTGGGTTTTCAATCTATAGACCTCTTCTTGAACATCGGTTCTTGCCTCTTGTTTCATTCTTTAAAAGCTTTTTTCAATCAATTTCAGACACCTGGAAATATTCCAATTGTTTCTCATACACCTGAATCAATATAATCGTGTGCGCTAATGTTTCTTATTTTCGATAATGTGACACCCTATGATATACATACTGCTAGGTACTTCGCTAACGATGAATTGATTGCGCTCCAAGATCCGCTACTATAAAAGGTTTTACTGTTGTTAATATATTTTTATGTTGTTGAATTAGTTATGCTTAAGAACTTAACACCTTCTTATTTTTCTATCTATCTTTTATCTCCTTGATATTTTTATTGTTTATAGGACCTTGTCCTTATTGCATACAACCCTTCCTTAATTATTTTTTATTGCTTTCGGGTTTTCTAGTTATTGTCTTGCTAAGTTTTCCTAAACAATATTTTCACCTCTCATAGCAAGCCACGTAGCAGTTCTAGGCTCCACAAATGGCCCACAGCTTAACTCAACAAGACATTCCTCAGAGTTCTGTAGCACATGTGCCACATCGCTAAGTAAGGGAAGTGCTGTTTCTGTATTAGCTGCAGCGACCTTAGTTTGTGCAAGACTTGAATAACTAACATATGCGTTTATATTGCTTTTGATTTTTAAAATAACAGACATTTTTATCAGTAGCAAAAAAAATAGATATTTTTTTAATTCAAGTTTCTATTTTTTCTACATATTGAAACTTCCTAGTAGTAGAATTGGAGGCTCCTCGTTCAGTTTCCCGTTGCTTGCTTGGTTATTTTTCATTTACTTTGGTTATTGTGCTATCACCCTAAGGATAAATGTATAAATAGATTTTTAAAACACATTTTAACTGTACTTCATATCGTTTCCCTTGCATATTTTCTTCTCAAGGTCTGGAATCCTGTTGGTTCCGGGCCCCATATGACGGTAGATCTTGTAAGCGTAGTATTTTCAACACCTCCAGTATAATTACCAGAAATTTTACTTTTCTAAATGGCCGATTAAACCAAATTTAATTATTTTGAATTCTAAGTATTTGCATCATTTTATTCTTAAAGTAAAATAAGAAAAATCTATTTTGATTCTTACACTAAGATCCCAGTATTATTATTATTGAAACGAAGTGAGTAAAGAATAGATGAAAAAAGTCTTATTGCATTATTGGGGAAGTTTTTTTTTGTATTTTGAATTATGATTGATAACTTGATGTTTACTAGAAGAAACGTTGTCATTGGATTTCATTCGCAAACGCCAGGTTCATGCATTTGTTAATGTTGCATTACCGCGTACAAAGATTCTCAGTGAACGAAGAGGAGATTCGTAAGAAAGGAAGGACAAGTAAACTCCAGACAGTTGTAAACTTAAAAAGAACCTTGTGACAAACATAAGCAATTATTTTAATTTTTTACTTATAATCAGCGAATAAGGTAAGTTAAATTCTATTTTCCCACAATACTGCAATGTCCCAGCAAAACTTCTCACACTATTACGAAAACCTTGGAGTTAAACTAACTCTTTTATTTGATGACACTGATATAGCAGAAGTAAAAATTGAAAATTTGCCAACAATTAATATTAATAACTCTTCGGAAGAGTATTCAGAGGTCTCTGAGAAAATCAAGAACATTGAAGTGTCTAATTTCAAATTATATTGTTTTGAGATCCGCTGGACCAGTCAAGAAACAAAATATATTATGTCGTTATTTTCAAAACTTAAAATAATAAAAATGAAAATAAGGTTAAATTTTTCCAATAAAAATAGAATTGGAATTTTTTTTCTTGCTGATATACTGGCCCTGATAACTTTTCAAGAAGTTGATATATACTCGACTGTTCTGATCGACGCAGAAACTTTATTTGATTGTCTTTTACGAAAAAAATCAATGAGAACTGTAAAATTTAGCTCTTTAAAAACTCCAAAGGGTTCAAAATGTTTAAGAAACTATGTAAGAAAGTCGACAGGAAACTTGGGAAAACTTTCGATTCCTTTAGATTCACTTTTACAACCTCTTTCAAAGTATTATTTCAGATCTAATTGGGTCTCAAATATTATGCAGATTGAACTCTCCTTTTCTAAATCTGAAAGCTATTTGCTCTTACCAACTATTTTCACCTTAGTTAAATCATCAGTTTTGGAAAAAGTATCTCTATTTCGTTTTGAGGCTCTTGATTATGAAAGAAGTACTTTTTGGCAAGCTCATATTTACTCTCTTTTTCTCCTTCTAAATTCTCTAAGAAAATGTGTAATGGTAGATCTCGGTATTAATGTTAACTCTGTAGCAGTAATTTCTTCTA
This sequence comes from Labyrinthula sp. Ha, assembly GCA_015227615.1. Lineage (NCBI taxonomy): Eukaryota > Bigyra > Labyrinthulida > Labyrinthulaceae > Labyrinthula > Labyrinthula sp. Ha. The sequence continues at coordinate 42,109 of JAALGZ010000098.1, read as the reverse complement.
TTTATAATGTTTTTTTATGGAGAAAAGACAGTTTTATGACAGAAAGTACTTTACGTGTTGATACGGGTAATATAGAGAAAGTTCTTAGAAGATTAGAAGTACTTGATAAATACTCTGAGAACAGAATCAGTACTGCATTTTCAAGCTTATTTTTCAATTGAAATAAAGGTTTTAAGTATAGAAGAAAACAACAAAGCGATGAATATCAGCATTTATATCCTTTTCAGAGATTTATATAAATATATATCTTTTTCAGCTATTTAAGGATAACGAGTTGTGAAATTTACGAATAAGAAACTATTCTTAAATAAACTTATTGCTTTACAGAAGTCCTAAGGGGAAAATAAGAAGCAAAGCGATAATGAACGTTGGAGTTAATTATTTTCTCTTTTTTTAGAATGAATATATGTATGAGTGATTACAACTGAATAATATTATGTTTAATATTGTGTAAAATTTCAATAGAACAGGCTATTCAAAGGATTAACAGGATTTAGTTCGTTTTTACCCTGTACTTACACACAAGATCCTTTTTTAAGTCTGTTTAGAAAATTATTTTCAAATATATATAGTATATTCATAAGGGAATGAGAAGCATAAATGTACTTATATTATATCATGTTTCGTTTTTCTTGTTATTTGTATTATTTATTATGTATGAAAGAGTTTAGGAAAGTGTTCAACTTCATTTTACAATATTACATTACCATGTAATCACAAACCAAAAGAATTCTCAAAATAATCCAGTCCAAGTACTCGAAAGGAAAGGAAAACCAACTTCGTACGACTTATTTAAATTATTTAATAATATTTGTTTCCAAAGGGATAATTGTTTAAGAATACGTCATTTTTCAAAATGCAAAGGTGGAAAATGAACTCAAGACCAAAGAATTATGTCGATTTTGAGCACCTCAACATCAAGATAGTTGTACCAAATATTAAAAATAGACAACCACATATAAGAATAATAATAAAAAGTAAGAGCAATATAAATGAACAAGAAGAAAATTATTTTAGCTTAATCAAGAAGATAAATTCTTGCAGCATTTATTTTGAACCTATTTTCCCTTTAAATAAGAAAGACGTTAATTATATTGCTAGTTTAATATCTCATTTAGAAGTTTCATGGTTTAGAATAGAAGGAAATGCTGTTGTATCAAATGCAGATTTTGAATCAAGTCTTGTTCCGATTATATTTTCCCCAAAGAAAATAAGTTCTATTTCAATCATAAAGGATTATTTCCAACTGAGTGCCGACTTATTCTTCATTTCTCTATCTCAAATAAAGGGATTGGAAAAAATTACGTATCAAAAATTCAAAAAAGAATCTCACATGTTTTCATTAGTAAAGTTTGTGCGAGTCAATGGAGATAATTTGACACTTATCAGAACTATTGTGAATGATCTTTTTCCTCCTTTATTAAAATTCAAGTCAAGGTGCAACATCTTTCCAAAATTAAACCATGTTTTTCTAGAAGCGGAAAAAGACAGAGAAAATTATCTTCTATCATTTTTCTATTATCTTTCCAAAACAAAAGTATTACGTTCATTAGATACTTTTTTTCTATACATTGACGGTCCTTGTTCACTTGCTGAAACTCAACTAATTGTTAAAGTTTTGCACAGTCTGGACAAGGAAATTAAGTTTGGTGTTACTGTCCCTATAAAAATAAATTCTTCTATTTCCTTACTTTTTAATTCTTTTCTTTGGAGTGCTAACTTCTTGAAAAAAGATAGTAATCTTATTATTAAAACTGATAAGCAGGAAAGTTTTCATAAAAAAGCTGATATATTGGTAGAAGTTTCCGAGAATAAGTTTTTCAAGAAAGTTGATCGTGTAAAAGTTGCTTAAATAACCTTTTCTGTGAATTCTTGGTAATTATAATCCCACGACAATAGCAATTATTCTTTCAGTTGCTGAATAATGGTAGGTCTTTTCTTGCACAGATATTTTCTAGATAATATTAATATATATATATAAGAAAAATTGTTTCATTGAATGATTATTTAGTATTCAATATGGTTTAACTAATAAATTTTTTAAGTAATTTATCTCCTTGGGATACGTTTTATTTCCTGCTGCAATTTACTTATGAACCTTGAAAAAGGTTTTATGAGAGACTTTCTACTTTGAAAGGAGTGAAGAAAAATGAAAATTAATATTCTCTATAGTTTCATTAAGTAATGACCTTCTACAGTAAAACAATTCTTCTCAACTAGAGAACAGATATGAAGCTTTTTTTGAGCAAGAGCATCCTCCTTAGCAAAAAAAACGCATGTGCTCCCAGAACTTATATTATCTTTCACTGATAAAATACTGGCAATAATTAAGGAACTTGTTTGCGTCAATAATATATCAAAGAGGATTGATAACGACATTTTCTTTTTGATTGCAATGAGAAGTTTGAGTAGAACATAAATCTGTTCGCTAGAAAGATAACATCTACAAACTGAATCAAGTTGAAATCTGCTTAGATGTTCAAAAATTTTTCCATTTGATAGCGGAAACATCAAGGGAACAAAAATTTTCTCGTTTTCATTCTCATAGTTAAGTCTCAAACTTGTAAGATTATGTAAGTTTGAACTGAGCAAAGTAAACTTTACAACTGGGAAAAATAATTTGCATAAAGAACCTTCTAAATCTTTTAAACTCTCACCAGCAGTTTTAATGTATTTAGTTAATGACTTTGCAGGTGAAAAAACTTTTAAATCTCTAAATTTTATATATTGCACATCTTTTTGTTGTGATAAGGGTTCAAAAACACTGCTTGCGTCAAGTTGGCTGTGGTTCTGAATCAGTTCAAGTTTTATTATTCTTTTTGGTGCAGAAATTATCATACGAATAAAACCCTGCAAAAAATCAGTTGGCAATGTATTTGAATATATTTTGAAATGAAAAACCTCAAAACATGCTAAAACATCCCACAAGTACTGAAGCTGTTTCTTTCCCATAACTTTGCTAATGTAATAAATTTCTAAATTTACAATTCCGAGTCTTTCAAACCACTTCAACATATTTTTTGCATTAGCATTAATAGTGTATTGTTTTGTTTGATGTATCTCTAACCGGTTTATATTTGTTGTGTTTGTTGTTGTATTGAATTTCAAACCAAAATGAGAAAATAAATGTTGTTTCCCTTTTTCAGTTGACATTCTCTTGAAGTCACAATATTTTTAAGATTCCAGAAAAAAGTTAGCAGCAATAGATAGAACAGTATTTTTATAGATTTAATTAAGAGATAAAATATCCTTTTTATGATTACTTTTTACAAATTGTGTACAGTTTAGAAAAGAAAGTATGTCTATTTTGGCAAACTTTTAAGGTTAAGGTTTTAAGGGAGTTATTTGGGCCTACTGGCCTAACCCTACGGTGGGGATCTAACTACCAATAAAAGCTACGTACTTTTATGCTATTTAGCTATTCTATTATGTTCCATTATGATATTTTAATTTCATTGGTATTTGACAGGATCCTCCGAAGCTGGTTGGTCAAACTATAATCTCTTGATCATTTCCAGTATTTCCCAAAATCCTGTCTTTTCTGATACAATCCACAATCAAATTAACAAAACACAAATCATGTAAAAAGTAAAGATAATCTCACGGGTGTCCAGATCACGTTGCCAGCTGCTTTTTCACTAAAGATTTATTATGATATGGCTTTCTATTATGTTCCTGTTCAAGATTTTCACGGCTTTGCTCATTTTTATCTGGATTCTGCATTTTGGATGGGCTGTTTTTATCTTATGTTGGCTTTTGGACGATCCTAGATATGTTTCAAGATGTTTGAAGACAAGTGGATTGTTTTATGTTCGGGAGGTTAAAGGGGAGTGTAGATGGTGAGGTTTCCTGCTGTTTTTGGGATGTTTTCCTCATTTTCCAAAGATTTTGTTTCTTGCAGCCGAAGTTATTGATGGTCTTAGTGAGTGCTGGGGGCCTCCTTTGAGCTGACTTATGCTGTTTTTGTGTTACTCTATAGGTTGGCTGTTTGTTGCTGCTGTTCCAGGTGAAGGATGTTGATATTTTGTCAGGATGAAAGAATTTCGTTTATTTGCTCCAGCAGTTGAATATAGTCCATTGGGTTCATTCCTCTTCCACCAGCTGTTATTCTCGACGTTTCACTTAGTGCTTTAGGTGATATTCTAGTTGCTGTGTTTTCTGTGGGTTGATTGTGGATGTTGTATCTTGGTCGAAGGATTGGTGTAGTTGGACTTCTTCTCGTTTCCTGGCTCCTGTTCATATTCAAGTCCAAGTTTGCGTTCCTGTTCAAGTCCAAGTTCGTGTTCCTGCTCGTGTCCAAGTTCGTGTTCAAGTGCTGGTTCCTGTCCAAGTGTTCTTCTGGTTCCTGGTTTCTTGTGCAGTTTGAAGGTTGGTTCTCATTTTCAGGGAGGTGGGTAAAGTGGGATGGTGATGGGTCCTCAGGCGGCTCTGGTTCTTCTCCTAGTAATGCAAGCGCTTCATAGTAGTATATAGGTTTGGCTGTTGGTGGTGGTGATGGGTTTTGAAGTTGGTATTCTCTCAACGCTGTCAGTTCTTTGTCTATGATATCTTTCGCTGTGGATCTGTGATTTTCCTGACGTCTTATTACTATGTTGGCAAGATCCAAGTCACCCTCTTCTAGTTGGAAGTTAAAGTTGTCGATTCTGTCTATGGTTCTTTTCAGCCTTCTTGATATCTTTGTTAAGGCTTTTGTTATCTTCACGTTGGGTGGCCAGTTCTCTACATTGTAAATGGCTGGAGCTATTACTAGCGCTCTTGCCAGGTTGATTCTTGTTTTCTTTTGGATGTTTGAGGAAGATAATATATCTCTGAACCTGTTGATATGACTGTGAGCTTCATTTAACTTCTTGGAAATAGCATCAGCATTAATACCTTGTGGATCAAAGATAGCACAAAGATATTTGTACTTTGTCACAGCTTCAATTGTTTCTCCTGCTACTTCAACGTTGTTCGTTTTGGGTTGGATTTTGTCGTGAATGATCGTTCTACTGTCTGTAACAGTTAAAGTCCCAGCTCTGCTTCTGTTGCGTGTTCCATCACAAAACCTCGAGCTTTTGTGACACCTTAGTGACGTTTCTGAGTGAAAATATCTATCACAACGTTCGCAGTGGAAGTTGGTCAATATTCTATTTATATCTACGTCTGGGATTTTATCAACCAAGCTGTAACCTTCGTTTGTGAGCATAACTTTTGTCTTGCTAACATTAATTTTTAGGCCTGTGAGTTGTTGAAGGTTTTGCAGTTGCGTTACGAAGCTGATTATTTCTTCGTCGTTCCTTGTTAGTATTACTAAGTCGTCTGCAAAAGCAAAGTATCTGAAGGTTTGGTTGTGTAAGCTGGTTCCTTGTAAGGTATTATTTTTTATTCTCTTCATTATAGAGTCAAGAGAGAGGATAAAGATGCTTGGAGATAAACTATCTCCTTGAAGCACACCTCTTTTTATGTTTACTAAACTACTTTTTTCTCCGCTGTCTGAAACGAAAACTTTGGTCTTATCGTAGAGGATGGTGATAAGTTTGATGAGCTTTTTTGGTACATGATGTTCTTCTAGAGCTAGCTTCATGAATTTATGCGAAATACTATCAAAAGCTTTCGCAAAGTCTATGAAAAAAATTCGAAGATATATTTTCTGTTTCAGAGTTTCCTTTATGATTGTATCAAGTGCTTCAATTTTCTGTATCGTTGAGCGGCTGTTTCTGAATCCTGCTTGATAATCTGGAAGTTCATTCAGTATCGGTGCTATTCTATTGTTGATGATTTTTGTGAGGAGTTTGAAGTGAGAGTTCAATAGTGAGATTGGTCTATAATTGGAGGGGTCATTTTTACTTCCTTTCTGCTTGTATAGATACACTACCTTGCCTCTGCAGATTCTTCTCATCTTTTTAGACTTGAACGCATCTAGCCTGAAGAATGATTGAATTTCTCTAACAGCATGTTTCTGAACTATTTCAACATGCTTCAGGACTTCGTTTCTTATGTTGTCTGGTCCTGGAGCTTTATTATTTTTTAGAGTTTTGATGCATTCTTTGACTTCATCTGCTTTTGGAGGATGAATGCTTATGCTGTTCGAAGGAGCCGGTGCAAGTATTGGAGTTTGGTAATGTCGTATTTGGTTTTCAGTCTACAAGTTCGTTGGAAGTGGTAGGTTTTGTTGCTTCTCTAAATATTCTTTTAGTATCTGGATACGACCTGCGGTTCCCACCAACTTCCCAGCTGTATTCTTGGTTATTTTACCGAACTGTTTACGGACTGGTTTTACCTTCTTTATCAGTTGATACCCAGTTCTCGTATTGTTGCTTTGGAACGCAGTTTCTATTTCAGACGCTATTCTCTCCAACCAGTTGCTGTAGTCATCCTTAGCTGATCTTTTTACTTCGTTCGTAATTCTTTTCTTCTCCTCAGGATTCAGGTTGTTCCAGTTGGCTCGTTTGTACCGCATCAAGGACATGGTTTGTTCCGAGTTCTGGTGTTCAGGAAGGTTGTACTTGACTTCTGGGAGATGTTTCTTCATGATGGATGGGATTGAGTGGGTTAGTGTAAGGTAGGTGTTTGTGAGTGCATCATTTAGTTCAAGTACATCTTTGAGTTCGCTACTTATCTTCTCTTGTAGCGCTGCGTTGGACTTTAGTGCACTGTAGTCCAGCTGAGATCTGGGTCTCTTCTTCGATGTATATTTCTGATGCAAGTTCACCCTTATTGTAAGAGCCAGATGATCGAAGTTTTTCTTCATCCACAGGTTGTATGCTATGGTTGAAGATATCTTGAAGCGGGATATTGCAGGTACATGGTTCGTAACTACATAGTCAATTTCGGATGGCCCCCCACTATTTGACCTTGGCATAAATGTAGCATGTTTCTTAGAACCTTTCTTGCCTGTAATAACTAAATGGTTGTAGATTGTTAGCTCTTTTTCTTTCAAAAACTTCACTAACAGTTTACCATTAGCATTTGTACGGTGAGAGAGTCCTAATCTACCTTCTACATTTAATTCTTTTCTTGAGACTTGAGCGTTAAAATCACCACAAATGAGAACCAACATTCTTTTGTTAATTCCATTCAGCTTTGACTTGAGCTCCTTCAGGTACTTCTTGTAGGCTTCTTGACCGTGACCGCAGTGTGGCGCGTAAGTGTTGATCAGGATGAGGCTGCTTTTTCCACCTAGTTTGACAACCAGCTTCAGGATCCTGTCGCTCCTTCCATCTGTGTCCGTTACTTGGCTAGCAAGTTCGTTACACAGGAAAGTCGCTACGCCCGCTGCTTTTTCAGGCAGTTTTGAAAAAAACCACCTTCCTGAAGCCGGGCTAACGTTCACCATTCGCTGTAGGCGTTGCATTCCCTGCTTGTGCAGTTCCTGCAACATTAAGATTTCTGTTTCTTTAGTAAGTTGTTGTACGTAGCTGCACTTAAAGGCAGTTAGACCACCAACATTCACACTCACCAACTTGGGAGAGTGTTTCAGTCGGCTCGCAGCCCCTGGGACTTCTTTCGAAGGAGTAGACAGGTCGCTACTCTGAAAACTTTACATTTTAGCTTCGTCCTTGACGTTATTTTCACAAGCCCAAAATTTTGGCAAACTTTTCAGTCTGGAAAGAACTGTATCTTTACAACATATAATATTATAATGGTACATTACCCTATTTAATATTATAATACAATTCGGAGGGTTCGTTTTTTTTTTGACTCCGGAGTTATTGACTCCACTTTTCTGATTGGCCGGAATTGGAAAATCCCCAAAATCAAAATTTAAAATAAATTCAATCAAGCCACCAAAACAGAAAAACTATATCCAGGTTTTGAAAGCACGATGTTCAGCCACAAGAAAAGATGAAATGAGAATGAAACCTCGATCATGTTGATCTATCTCTTTTGTTAGATATATTCAAACAAAAATTATATTATTTTTTAGATTATTCAAACGTTTTCGAGTTGGATGTTCCTATGTATAAAACCTAAAGAAGGACAAAAAAGTTCCACTTAAATTTAATTCATATTTACGTATGAAAAGAAAAAGAAAGCCCAACACGTTGGAGTTTAGTTAAATTCATATTTCTATATGAAAATAAAAAGAAAGCTCAACACGTTTTATATAGCTGAAAGCTTAATTTATATTTCAAAAAGAAATAAAAAGCTGAACAGGTTCCAGTTTAATTTATATTTGGAAATAAAAAGTAAGCACAATACGTTTTACAAAACAAAAACTTCAAAAAAAAGGGAAAATCGTTTTCAAAAGGTTTGCTTGATTAAATTTTATTTTTAAAAGGGGTGGGGTTTAGCTTGGGCGTTTGGAAAAGAAAATATATATGGATAAAGTTCAAGTCAAGAATCCAAGAATAAAGTTCAGGTCAAGAGTTCAAGGAAAATATGAGTTGATTACTTTTTAATTGTTTTCATCCTAAATTCAGACGCGATTGATTTTTTTCAACCCCAACCTTATATATTCTTTTTCTCGTGGCTGGTGATCTGATGTTCAAAGTTGATTCCAAGTTCACTGCTGTTTCTTGACTTAGATCTGTTACTTCCCCAAGTTCTGGCTTATAAGAAAACCCATCTGGATAATTAAGAAATGATTTACGCATTATTATCATGGTTGCAGAAGTTTTACGCCAAACTTCGTTTGTCTGAGAGGCTATGGTGCACAGCAACTTAGCTTCAGCCAACACTTTAGAATATTTACTTGAAATTTTGACTGGCGCTTTGAAGTTGTTCAGATCTGGAACTTGGAATCTAAACTTCATCGTCATCGGCTTTATTGTTGGACATCTGCCCAATGTTGTTTAAGCTCTCTTGTGCAAAGGATGATTACGATAGTTCCACCTAGACAACAAATATTTTGGATCAAAAAAATCTGGGCTAAGTGGGACACATATCCTTGCAAAATGTCTACACGGCAAATGCATATTTGTTCACACTGAACATGCGCACGATGGAAGTTTTGATCCATTCTTTTCAATTAGTTTTACGATGAAATTTCTTTCCTGGTTCTCATCCTTCACTTCAAACTCAACGTTAGATTTATACATTCGGATATAGGTACAATACATCTCCCTACTCTCATTTTTCAGAAAACTCTCAATCTCAGATGAAAGTTTAGCATCAGATGTTATTAATGTTTTTAACTTATGTATAGTGCCGTTGACATATTTCTGGACAAGCCCATCATAATAATTCACAACCTCATCCAACGTCCATTTCAGTTGAAATTTTCTCAAAGTGCCACAACTTTTGAAGCTACTATGCATAGATTCAACTCTTTTTGTAGCTTTGTTGCTGAAAGTTAATATTTTTTGTGTGAAAGTACATCAAATGAAGTCCTTTTCTTCAATATTTTTTTTGAAAAATCTTGTTGAGGTGGGTTTTGGTAACGTTTGAGCAGGTTTTCAATGAAAAGTACGAGTGTAGATGGTGGAGTGAATGTTTCGTACAAGATTTTATTCATGCTTGCCCTGAAATGTGATAAATCTTCACTAGACAAAGTCTTGCAACACGAAGATAAACTGGCAAGCAAATGCTTCAGACATTGAATGTGAGTGGAGTGAAGCTCCCTAGCAGCTTTTGCAAGTGACCTAGATCCATCACTCATGATCACCTTAGCAGCTGGAAGGCCAAGAAATTTCAAAATTTTAACCACGTCAAAGCTGTTCTCTGTTTCCATGAAGCTACATCCAAAGAAACTGAACCTGAAGAAGCAATCGACACCTACTGGCAATATTACTAAGATTTTATACCGGGAGATGTCGGGGGTCGTATCAATCTGGATACAGTCGCTGTTTATGGATGCTAGTTGTTTCTGTTCTGGTTCCTGAAATGTTAATCCACGAAGCTGTGCCTTGTCCTGAGCAGATCTATTGAAGTAGAGTTTGAATTTTCCACCTCTGGCTTGACAACGATGACTGCATTGGACCAATACCTCCATATTACTATCTCCTGAATCTTCTCTGTTAGATCTTGCTTTCACCATCTCGCGTTTGTTCAAAGTTTTGTCATACACGATTCCTGGAAAAGTTCTGTGAAGAGCTAATTCTCCTGCAGCAATTGAAGTTTCAGCTCTACCTAATGTATGTAAAGTTTCCAGTTCTGCTTCTGTTAAATCATTTAAGTACTTCTTCGCTGTTGAGAACCTTTTAAAATCATGTCCAACGTGTTCTAGGCTAATTAATTGAAAGATGCAAGTGTTCTTCTTTAAACCAAATTTAAGATTAACCTCAAAAGTACAATTCTTCCAGCTAGTGCAAGCAATTTTACATCTTCGCAACTTAGCTACTTCAATTCCAAACTTTTCCTTTGATTCTGACTTGGTGAAGTTGTGTGATGATCTCTTTCCAGTTTTAAAGTGTCCTGCAACGTAGTTCTTACAATTTCCCAACATTTCTTCTACAGAGCTAGAGGTCTTTAACGTCCAACTTCCGTCTAAATTCTTTTTTTTGGTTACTTAAAAGTTTTTTTTGTGTTTTCCTTAGTAAGGATTTTTTTGTGTTTTTCTTCGTATCCTTTCTGTTCAAATTGTGAATGTTTGTGCTCTGCGAAAATTTTTAAAGTGCGGAATTGGAATTCGCCTAGGAAATTGAAAAGCATAAAATTTTGTTTTCTGTGACCTCAAAATCCAGGCGAAGTATTATTTTTTTTGGAAATCTGATCAATCAGATTGAAGTGGAGTGAGACACTCCGGGGTGAAAAAGTCCTATCTCGTTTTTTCGAAAAAGCTCATAGATGGGAACCCAACTTTTTTACACCAGCGTAAATTACGCCCCTTTTCCGGCAAGGAGTTTAGGGGGATTTCGACGATGTGTACCAGTAAGGACTTTTAGTGGAATTCCATAAAACTTACCAGTACCTTAATAGCAGAATGCCAAAGTCCAATACTATTAACCCCAGTCCATAGATAAAATATAGAGGGGGGGCGGGGAAAAAGTGAAGTGCACTAGAAGGTAGTAAATGAGTAGTTAAACTTAGAAAGCAAGAAAGTGTGCAGCTGTTTTACTCTAACGTAGCGAGGAGCCTTTCATGCTCCCCGCGCCTTTAAAAATGGCCCCCATGACTCGGCCTTCGAAGAAGATGAAGATGGATTTACAAACTTTGCCATAGCTTGAGCACCGAAATATTAAAATATGTGTAGACGATGATGAATAGATATTTCAACTAACTAAATTAAAGAGTTAAGACGATTAATTTTTAATACTCAAATTCAGAAGATTTAGATTTTTGTTAAAATTAGAATTTAAAATTTAAGTGGTTTAAGGCTAATACAAATATTTGGGATGCAGAAATGCATATTTTGAATCACTTTTTTTGAATAACTTAAGTCCACAAACACCATTCCTAAGTCAGTAAACATTTTTACAATGTTCTTTGTGGTGAACTCTTGATTGCACTATCATCTTGCCGCAGTCTTAAATCTAAATATATTTATAGACTTTAAAATGCAATACTCAACTTGAAGATTGAATTTAAGGTGTAACTTTTACATTGAAAAACATGAATTGAAATTTTATTCATTTGTTTCGTTGGTTTTGATTATTAATTTTTGGAAAATAAGTCATTGGTACAATTGAAAGAGTGGGGTAAATCATGCCAGCGCAGATAAACACTATCCCAACAACAAGAAAACAAATATCCATTTTCTGGTTCCAACTATATCCAACAGAAGTACCAAGAAAGTAACTTCTTATCGAAGGTTGTACTGCACTTAGAAAGAACCACTTTTGGGATCTCAGATGTTGCTGCAATATTTCTGAAGGGATCTAGAAAACATCACAATATTCGATGCAAAACAGTTTCTCAGCTGACCTGCAGAAGATTTTCGACTTAAGAACAAAATACATGCACTTTTTCTACGAGTCCAAGTGATGAAGAATCGATGTAAATCTTGAGTAGTTAACACTTCAATAGCTTCAATAACTTCCTGAATCCAATATGTTTTCCAAGCCAAAAAATGTTGATTTCACATGAACAGCAATTAGCCAAGTATAGGGCTAAATAGGAAGCTTTCATATATGCATTCAAATTTCCCTGACGGTTTATTTTGCGTTGCACACAGACACAGTCAGTACTTGCTGACATTTATTACAGGTCACCTTTTATCAAACTATAGCATTGATAGAAAGATTCTATTTAATGCAGTTTATTCTTAAATTAAAAATTTATAAATGTATTAATTCTTGCTTTTTTAAAGTTTATGTTGCATTGGTGCACTTTAAGTTCTTATTATTTAAGTGCGGCAGTAGAACGACTATTCTATTACTTACATTCAACCACTGTTTTATCATGCACATTCTTCAGTTGTTAATCAACGATTTTGCGGTCAATCTGCTTACTTCTTTTGAATTTAAGTTTTCTCTAATTGGAGCTGTGAAATTCTCTACGTGGCTCTGGTTTTCCATGGTGAATAGTATATCCTACTTTCATTTCCTTAATATAAGCCTGGAGTGTAAATCCACTGCAATTGAATGCATCATTATAACACCCATAATTGAAATTTTAATTATCTTTGCCTTACTTTACTACCTGTAATAACTTCTTTCGTTTATATCCATATCTATACATACCAACTTGAACCACTTCTCCATGATGAGTTAACCCACCACTCCAACTCTTTCAGCTTTAGCTATCCACAGAAAAACTATTGTCTGGTTTCTAATTCTCCAGGCAAGTCTTAAATCACTTGCACCTAAGAGATGTGCACCGATGGATGAACGTCGTCAATAAAATCCTCTTTAAAAATGTCTGCTTTAGTACACGAACCTGTTAATGCATATTGAAGCTGCTCCGAAACTTTGGAACCTCTTTGGGGATTTTCAATAGAAAGAACTTTGTTTTAAACTGAGGAAATGATTAAAGAGAGATGAGTTTTTATTTTGTGATGAAACTATGAGTGCTTTCATATTGACATCTAATTTCCGCTTATTGCTGTCATCGACGAATCCTCTTCAATTGTATTTGAAGAACTTCAAATTATAAATTTCTTGTTAGGTGGAAAGCCTTCAATTCATTATTGGTTTTAATTGATTCTGATTCAATCTACATATTTGTAAAATTTGACAAACTGGCCCTTTGTCTCTCCAAAAAATATACCTCTCAAGATATAGAGGGAGAAGTTTTCATAAGGTTCTGATAATTATTGCATCTGACACTTCAGAAGATTATGTACGGGCTCTACATATCTGACCAAAGCATATAGCCTACTTCTATCCAAAAGAGAGAAAAAAGAGCATGAATACAGAAAGCAGTACTACTTATGATTTTTTGTTTTTCTCTGCGAAGGTTTCAAACAAAATAAGCTATTATATTTTCTCCTTAATCATTACTTGAAACTAAGAATAAATACACATGTAACATCAATGCAGTCCTAACGAAGGCTTATTAATATAGTTAACCCTGATATCAAAATGTGTTTTCCTATGAACAGTTTCTGTAAGGGATTCCATGAATCCTCCAGCAGATTCTTCTAGCTTGTTCTCATTTGCAGTTCCATTCATGTGACTTAAATAACGAAGAAACTTATATTCCCAAAGACGAGATTGGTCTGATAATGAGTATCCTGTGTATTCATCTGTACTACAGTTCAGACTTAAATTCATGTTTTTTTCAATTAATCCTAATGTCTCAAATAGCACAAAAACTGTTGAAGACTTTGAGTTTTGCTTTGTATAAAAGCTCAAAGAAAAAAATCTTAACTGGTCAAGAAAAGTGTTATTTCTCAAAGCACATAGCAAAGGAATGAAAATTCTGTTACTCTCTGGTACAAAATCTAACTTTAGAGAAGTAAGATGTGGAAAGCTATTCAGGTTTGCTGCGTATTTCAAAACATAGAATGTAGCAAGATTCATATTCAAAGCTAGCTTCTGTAAATATTCGCTGTTTGATTTGAAGTATTCTAAGAACTGGTAATGCATATTCTTTGAGACTACGTTTTTCAATGAAAATCCAGAAATATTTTTAAGCTTCGTTATACATTGAAAAAATATTGACGCAGAAGGTTTGGGAGTTTGTTCTTCAATCTCAACTTCTCTCATATCACATACATTTGAAATAACCAAAGAAAATAATTTATCCCAATTTGCTTTGGTTAGGTTAATAAACTGAAAACTTATCTTATTGATGTGTAAACTATTCAAAAGGTTTTTGAGAAAATCTAAGTCTCCAGTTTTCATATTTTTTGTTTCCCAAGAAATCTGTAAATCTAAGTGTTGTACATTTCTAATTTCGTTCAAATCCTTGTTTGATATATCAAAAGCTCGAGAATCACCTTGGGAAATATATAACTCAGCTGAAGTAGGAGAAACGTATATAAGTTGAAGCAAAATATCACCATTAACTTTTGCAAATCCACTGGATAGTTTTTTAGGCGCTCCTCGTAACATTTAAAAATGTTTGTTCTCTTTTCTTATACTATAAAATTATTCTTAACAAACACTTAGGAAGTTCAATAGAATTATATTAGCTTGAAAGCTATATTTCTATTCAATAAAGCTTTGGAATAAAATAGCTAGATATTGTATATATTATTTGCAGATACTTCTTTTTAACTGGATTTCTCAAAGATCCAAGTTCTAGAATGGTTAAATTGTTATTTCTTTGCTTTTTGAAACTAAAATAAGAACGAATAGATAACTGAAAATTGTAGTATGAAATAAATTATTGCAATAATATATTCAAGAAATAGTAATAAGAAATATTAAAGAATATTCTTAGAAAGATGCATAGAAGCAAATTTCTTTTTATGAGGTATTGTGGTAAAGATTAAACTGGATTTTGTTTTCTATCAGCGTCTAGAACTTTGTCAGGCAAAAGATATCCTCCTTTAGATTCAAGAACTATTATTAAACAACAAAGGGAACATAAATAAAACTAAGAAATGCATACGAGAACACATTAGACTATACAAGTTATTTACTTTACCTACTACATAAATGGAGCTCAGAAAAAGTCCTCAGATGAACTCTTTCGTTGCTTAGATTATATCTAACAAAGCTCAATACCAAGAAAAATTTATAAATGGCTTTATGAAGAAAACTTTAACTTAATTTATCTTAATTATTTTTTAATTCTTTCCTGAGTATTCCATGATCATAACTGAAAGCTCCTTCTGAAATAACCTCGCATCTATCAACCTGTCTAGAAACCATTATGTTGCCATAATTAAACGTAAAGACACTATTACATTGTAAATTTTCTTGGGATAGGAGTAAACTATTAACTAGAAGAGAAAAAGAAGTAGCCTTAGAAATGTAAAAACTCATTGCTAATAGAATCTGAGATTGAACTGAAAAAATATACTTACTCAGAACCCATGATCTTGCTTGACTTAAATACTTAGAGGAATAGCTTAAATCTAAGACTTTCAGTTGGTTACAGAAAGGTTCATCGGCAAGACAAAAGATAACAGGAACTAAATCTGTTTCTATCCTGCATAGCGTCAGTGAAACAAGATTTGGCAAGACATTATGCTTGATAGAATACTTGCAAACATAAAAGAAAGAAGTATCTATATCTGTCTTGAATTCTCTTAGGTTCATACCTAGTAATCTAAAGTGCTTAGAAAATTCAGTATATTGTTTTTCAGAGTTAATACCTAAAAAATCAATATATTCAATGCTTTTTCTTCTTTTTGTGTGCTTAATAAAAATTTCTCCTGATAGTTTTTGCGATGCAATGCTAAAAGATATTTTCTTTAATTTACCTCTTGTTGACATTGCCAATGAAAAGATTTTCTCTAATATTGGCTTGGATGAGCGAGAACATATTTCAACAGATTGAACATCTAATATGTGAAGGAGATTTTGTAGAAACCTCGCCTCGCGTTGATTCAATATACTTCCTCGCCAATCAAATACAAGTTCGAAACACTTAAGACCAATTAGTCTTCTTCGTTGCATTGCTGTGAACTTTGGCAATAAGAGAGATGGTCTATCTAAGATTTGCATATAGGGTACACCATTGCTTTTTACTTGACAAATAATTAGTATTCCTTCATAGGTTGCTCGGAACACATCAACAGAACCCAACTCCATCCACTTCCCCCTTTGCAGAGAATACTACAAGAATTCTTGCTATTTAAATCCAATACTGAAAGAAGTTAACTTGAATAAAAATATAAATTTTGAGTACCTCAAAGCTAATATTAATCACTTTTTGCAGCTAGTAATTGATTAAATACAGCTTTGGTTTTTCCAAAGTTTGGTTATTACGTCTGTTTCAGGAATTGGATTCGGGATTCAAGAAATGAGTCTTCTTCGAGAAGTTCGTTTAAATTAAATAGAACCGAGAGCATCCTTATGACTCCTAACAAGATCGAGAAGGGACTCAGACATTTGGATATTATTCGAGAATTCTCGTATTTCTGAAATTCTGAATTTCCCAAAAACCTGAAGTTTTGCGAACCAAACAAGTTTTGAAGAAAGTACGGATAGAAACACCAAACACGAGGCTAAATATGCAGAGTTATAAAAGGGCGTTATTTTTCGCTTTTTTTCCTTAAATTTTAGTAAGCAAAGACGCTGTATGTGCAAGAGTGTGAAATGAAGTGTTTACAGAGGTGCTGAGCTTAGATTGAGCAACTATTTGATAAATGTTTGATAAATATTTCCTTTAAACTTTTTCTTCCCATAATTGCAATGATAGCTTTCTCAAAGTTCTTTTCTTTATGAGATTAAAATCATTAACAAAGAGTTTTTATGTCACTAAACTGATAGATCTGCAGCCTATAGCAACTATATTCTAATTTGTTGCAACCAAGCGAGAGAGTACCGTGACATCCAGGAATAAGAGCCTTAGAACGAGATTTCAAGTACAATTTAATTGAACTAAGTAGAGCTTTGAAAAGTTTTTTTAATTAATTGAGCTGGAAATAGACTCTTTCAGAATTATTGCTCCCTTATCGTTGAAACTTAGTTTAGAAGTAACATCTAGTCTAAGATTTATAGATTAACATTTAATTTGGAGAATCCTCCAGAGAAACTTTCTAGAGACGAACATCAGTAACGTTAATCTTTTTCTTAGGTGTTTCATTTGCAGACATTACTTCGAATACCGCTAAATAGTAGGAGCATACTGGTACGAAAAAGTAGGAGAACATTTAACTAACTTCAATTTTTACTTAGTAGATATGAGAAAAACTGTTGAAAAAGAGATTCTACCCTTTTTAAAATGATACAAACTTCGTCTGATTAATTAATGTTTGACCTATTTATCAATAACAAACAAGGCTGTTGTGCTTTCTACAAAAATATATCAGAGAAACAGCCAGAATACTATTTTCTTAAGTCAAGCATTAATATTTTATTTAATTAAGAATAATTATCTCTATTCCATTCCATATGTACCTCAAAAATTTTTATCAGGGGCAAAAGATAAACAAACATGTGTTTTATATAGGAATTGGAAATAATAAGCCATAGATTTGCATAATTGTCCATAATAAAAGCTTCAAACGCTATCAGTTTTCATTTGAAGTTAACGGGAGCTTAGTTTGGGAAATCTTAGAGTCTAATTCTTATGTATTTGACAAAATAGAAGTTAAGTTTTGGCTATTTTAGAGTTGACTTTGAAATCAAGTTTCAATACGACAGATATTTTTTCTGGGGCTAATAGAGCATTTCTTCGAGTCTCCTATATTAAATTTAATAAACCCCACAGTGCCCATACCTAGATTTGGTAGCCGTTTTTCAAGATGCTTCGTTACTTGGTTTCACAAAGTCGTGAATATTTCATTTTTAATGGTATTCTTTTCAGAGTTTCAGAGATCTTGGAAATAGGGTATATTGTTAAGAAGTCTATGCAAAATACTCCAATTCCCAAACAAAATTGTTTCTAGACATAAATTCACCCACTATTTTGACTGGTGAGGTCTTTTGGGCTTCAGACAAATATTTCTCGAGGTGTTACACGGATTGAAGTAGATAAAACAGCATTTTATCCCATTATCGACTTAAAAAACATTAAAAGTTTCCTAAAAACAGAATTAAAAGTTAAAAGTCGCATTTTTTTTAGTTGTTTGGGGCTACCTAATACAAAAATTTAGGGGATTATAGCAAAACTGAGTGATTTCGTATTTTCAGATGTGCAAATTTGCAACATTTGACTTTTCTGAATCAAATTCAGCTCGGTTACAGTTAATCAGCAAAAGAAAGTCCTGAGAGATGGTTTCAAAAATTAGGCATAGTAAATACCTAGAGTCTGAAAAGAATCAGATCATCTATAGAGTTCTAGTTCGTGATGCTACGTTTGAATGTATGTTTGTTTAGGGATCTGTTAACTTAGTGAAAAGGATCCTTAGAATTAGCCTTTTTCAGGGTTTAAAGTACACATTCTTCTAAGATACCTTAAAAAATTCATGGCGGGAAAGGTTTTTTCAATGTGAAACATATTGTGGGTGATAATATTGCATTTGAGGAAGATTTCGTGGCAAAAACTAAGAAATACTATATGCGTTATTTTCAGTAATCATGGATTTTTTATACTTTATTTTTCCTTAATCCTCTAAATTTTTCTATGAGTAAGTACCAGTTTTAGTTTGCAATATGTTTTGAGCTTTGTAGAAGATTTCAAAAGGGTGTTGTTGATTTTATGACCATTATATTGTATTCTTGAAAAGATTGTTGATAAAATTTGCAACACACCATAGTAACAAAACCGATAAAACGTTATTGTTTGCTACAAGTTGTAGGCTTAATGCAAAAGCTAACATTGAGAATTTAGAGAAATTGTGTAATTTTTTTCTTTGTTGCGTCTGGTATACATAAAACGGTTGTAAAATAATATGATGATATCTGGTCTTCTGCCTAAGATTAACCTTTCCAACCCTATATTATTACCGGGTATTACAGAAAATATATCTAAGCAGAATCCCAGAAGCTGTGCCTGAGCATTCAAACAAATTATACTTGTGGTGAAAACATTAATATAATCATTCGATATTTAAGCCATAATACTGGTTAAGCTCGTGAGAATAGAGCACAAAGTATCCTTAACTACCCAAATAAAATAAATAGCCAAATATTATATATAGTCCAGAAAAGAGTTCTGATAGATTAAAATAACGCTATATACAAATTTTGAGTGAGATATATAAATAACAAAATAATTAATGTAAATTAGCATGTATTTCCAGGATAAAGAATTAGTTAGATTTAGTATAGATAATTTTTTTAAGCGGGAATGAAATTTATATTATTTTCAAAAAATCTTTAAGAATATTTTTTAGGTGTAGAATACAAATTATTTACTAATAACAAAATAATTATACTGAGGTAGATGTGAGTAAATTCGAATTTGGTGATAATAGTGACAGTGAGCTGAACCGGTATAAAAAAAAATAATTGCAGGTAACGGTCACATATGCATAATACGTGTGGTTTCGTGGGGTCAAATATGACATATTATGCAGAATTTGTGAGGTCAAACCACATGTAGATCAGAAATAGAAGTAAGTTTTAAAAGGAAAATTAGTAAAATCACCATATTTGACCGTGGATCCTATTTTCGTGAACGCGGTAGCATCTGGAAGCGAAATTGCGCATGAAAATACTTGTGAGCTCAAAAAGTAGCTAAAAAATATCAAAATGCGGGATGAGAAAATTGTAATCAGACCCAGCAACAATTGAGCACGGAACTAAAGTTTTGAGAATAAATTTTCAAAAATATTTCATTAATTATATCCATAATTTGATATAACCTACTAGATTGCAATGAAATATCGAGTTCAAGTACTGTTGGTAGTTGCCTCGTCAGCTAACAGATTAACTAGATTCAATGTATGGTAAATCAAATTGAAACTTAAACAAATCTGTCAATTCTTTTTTAGATGCATCTTGTTCCTATGTTTGCTTGATATATTCCTATGTATTTTCAAATAGGAATATGTTGATAACTATCTAGACTCCTACATTATTTATCTCATTTATAGCTTTCGTTCCACGAACAATTATCTATTGAAAAGTTAGCAGAGGGATTGCAAAAGAATGAAAATTATTGAAAAATTACACGAGTAAGTCTTGAATGAAGAGTAAGCTCCTTTTGTTGTTTTTTTCGGCCTCTAACAAAGTTCAGTAACCCATTCTCATATTTTGCTGCAGTTATCTACAAATTCTTCATCGCGAACTCTGCATGTTTAGTCAACCTACTTAAATGTTTCAGTCGTCAGTATGATTAATCTAATCAATAATACATTCTCTCTGCATGAACATTATTATGCATTCTATACCAAACTTTATTTTAAAGTTTGTATGGACAAAGACTAACATTATAATTCTCTTTGATGAGCGCTATTTGCAGGCAGTAAATCATGGATTATATCCTTTATTGGGTATTATGATAACATAAGCATCATCTATGGATATTGATATTTAGTTTTTTGCCACTTCACTGTACTTTATTTAGTCTAAGGTATCAATTTTCAAGTCTTTTAGTTTACAAAGCAAGTTAGGTGTTATATTTGCTGCTTAATCTTATTCATGAAAACTGGGATACTTACTTCAGTTAAAATATCTTCTAGGATAGATATACAATAATCTTAGCTAGGTTAAAATGTTTCTTATGATAATTTAGATGGGGTTGAGCTAAACTTAATACATTATGATGGCTAGCTTGTTTACTAACATTGGTCGTTTAACTGTTTCTTACTGCATAGCTCTATTATTACTTGGACGGTTTAATGTTATAAACCCCTGGCCAATACCTTATTGTTTATTTAATAAATGTCTTAGAGCTTAATTCTTTTGATTATTAAGCCATTTAAAACTCTAAGTTATTAATCAATAAGTTGGTTTATTTCCTTGAAGTTATTTGAGCACTTAATAATTAACTTCATTTACCAAAAGTAATGGCAGGTATCATAGCCAGAGAAGTCAAACAAATAGAATCATAGCAAAACTCTTTCATTTTGCCAAGTAGCGCTCCGAAAATTATGAAGGATAACGTTAAACTCTTGGTTTATAGTTACTAAAATATACAGCAACAAGATATAACGCAGAAAGTAATAATTCGCCTCAGTAAAGTGATTAAAAGGTGTTGAAAGTCGGGTAAACGTGAAGTATGTTCCTAAGAATGAGGTTTAGAAATTTTGAAAAGACTATAAAAACATTTTATAGAATTGTATCAGAGTTCGGGATTAAATACTTGCACCATGAACTGCATTGAATTCTACCAGAGCCTACAGTAATGTAATATTCACACATATTAATAAAAGGATTCAGGTGTAGAACATAACCCTGAGAACAGAAAATCATGCACTAAAAATATGCACAAAAGTAAAGGAACATATAAAAAGGTAAATATATATATATAAACATTATTTATTTCAAAAAATGAGGAAGTTAGAGGTATAATTCCAAAACCAGAAGATAACCTTTCTGCATTATTGAAATTTAAAGTGCACTTTTAGACAGTCTCTTGTAATTATTACAAAGCCACGGATATATATCTAAAGTTTCTAAGATTTACCTTAGAACTCTTTATCTGATTAAGAACTGCTCAAACGCTTCTCAATTTTGGCTACGTAAGGCTTTCCTGACCAAATAAAACTTCTACATGCCATACGAAGACCTGTCTCTATGGTAGAAAACTTCTCTTACTTCGTACTCACACACATTTCTTTCTTCCATAAACTGCTGTACAAGAGTCTCAAGTAAATAATTTCTTCCTCTACCAATGATCCTAAATCCAAGTTCATTTTCCTGTATCAGAAATATATCAAGTATTTCATTGGGACCAAAAATTATTCTAGAAAAAAACTTGTACAAAAACGAATCTTGAAGCTTTTTGTGGCTGGAGAAAATAAAAACAATTTGCAGAAATTTTTCCCTTGTAATTGGATTATCTGTTTTCCACACAAAATCAGGAGTCAAAGATATTTTTAATTTTGAATCTTTTACTTCAGGAAGTAATTCTGGAACAATAAAAGCATTTTTTCTCTTGGATCTACAAATAAAACCAGACTATGTAAAGCTAAACTTAAAACATATTCTCTTTCATTTTTTGTATATTGTTTTAATAAAACTTCAAAAAAATCTTTTCTTATTATTCCAGTATCAATATTTTTTCTATAGTTTGAAAATACGTTTTTGTTTATTCTATAAGTAAGTTGATGAAAACTCTCATCACGAATAAAACTTCCCAACGCTTGAGCTAAAAAAGAAGGTGCAAAAAATATAAAGTTTTCACTCTCAGATAAATCTATATTCTTGAAATAACAAATTATTCCTTCTCGAGAATATATTTGCAATATCTATTCTATTTCCTCCTCACAAAAGTTAGACTTCTTAGCTTTTTTTCAAAAATTTTGAGCTCTCATATAATTTGATTCTTCTCGACAATTATCCAAAAACAAAACATAGACGCTTTTTATTGAAATATCAAGGTGAAAAAGTTGGTCTAGTCGCCAACCAGTGAGATTTATTTCCCATAATTTGTGCTTGATTGCACTTTCACGACTCTTCACGAAATCAACAGCATTTTCGGCGGCAAAGAAAATTTCTATTTCATCTTCAAGAACATTTAAAATATTTGATTGCTTCTTTAAAAAAAGTTTGATAATTTCATTTACCTCATGCAGTTCTTCTTTCTTATTTTTCTTTAGAAAGGTGCTTAAAAAAGTTCCAACAAGTATAACAGGTGCTTTCGAAGCCTTTCTCAAAATACTGTCACACCAAAATTTAAGCCTAAATAAATCCTTTTCCTTTATCTTTGTCATATTAAAAACAACTAAATAAATAGCCTTTTCATTCATGAAAATATGATGAAGAGACAAAAAAACTTGTTGGCCACCAAAATCATAAACACGAAAGTATGTATCTCTAGTTCTAAAACGTGAATTATAAGAACCTGTTGTATACTGTTCAATAAAATTTTCATCTACTATGGTTCGTGAAATAAACTCATGTTCAAAGTCTAGATTATATACTGAATCTTGTTGACACTCATCTTCAATCATATAACGAATATTTACCATATTTCTTACTCTATTAACACTAAGGTCATATTTTGTGAGTGGTATAAAAGAACCTATATCATCAACATAAAGTATTTGAGTATCTTCCAATACTAATGTTGATACTGTTTTTTCTTTGAAGCTCTTTCTACATAAGTTCCTTAGCAGAGACGTTTTTCCAGTTCCTCCATCGCCTGAAAATCAAAACTAACAACATAAATACCCATAAGAATTACTGGAACTTCACTCAACCATGATATTTCTTCATATTGTCTTTGCAGAGCAGAGTGAACCATTTTTCGCAGAGCTTCACTTTTTCCTTTGGGTTCTATGAAAATTTCATTCACTTTCAGACCAATTATCGAACGATGTGAATCAACTACGTGTTGCAAATCAACAATATCTGTTTCTGAAAGTCCCTTTTGTGTATGTTCAGAGCTATATATTAGAATTTTAATGGTTGAATTAGTTTTCAAAAAGTTATTAACAGTTGCAATATCAAGTAAAGTCTCATCTTTCTTGTCATGTATCCTAAAAACATAACATTCTTATACGAACTATTCTATTTTCAAAAGCATTTTATTGAAAAATAATGATTTCAATATAGTTGATGAAGATTTTGAACAAAAAATGTTTTTCAACAATCTAAATGATATTTGTTAAAACATTCATACCTAAACTCTTTTACAACAGTTGACTTTAAGAACTTACAAAAAGAATAAACATCTGGAATATAACAGCTTGGAAGCCAAATGTAAGTAAATTAAAAAATATACTTTAAATAATTTAGTTTCCACTCTGTAAGGTCTTTTATGGTTTCAAAATTACCATCACTGAAAGAACAACTTTCAAATCTAACAATTTTCACAGCTGGAAAAAGAAGGAGAAATTTATAAAATTGGGAATTAAGAGCAAAAAAGAGGCAACTATAAAATCTAAGATAAAGATAGAAAGATCACCTACCTCAGATAAGTTCCTTTTTGATCTGGATGGAACTCTTTAATAAATTCTACTATTTCCTCTCTGAAATTACTAGGGTCTATTACTTTACCCTTGGTGTTATATTTCCTCCAATAAAATAATATATTAATGATACCATCTGATATTAAAGATTTTGACATTCCATCTTTCTTTGTATTCTTGTTTCAATGATTTCATGTTTCTCTTGTCCATTTCATCAATAGACTGACTAGTTAAATCTTCCAGAGTGTGGATTTGGAATTTCTACCGTTAACATACTAATTAACGTTATCTCCATTAACTATATATTAGGACATTTTAATATTTCACACACCAAACTAAATCTCTTGGACTAAGTAAACAATCCAAAAGGTAGAAGAAAAAAATTGTTGGAAAAGAATTAAAACTTGAACAATGAGAAAATAGAACATATTATTTCTGAAAACCTTGTCAGTTATTGTTTAAAAGCAAAAATACTACTCTTAAACATAAAATATAATAGGAAAATGAGCATGATGCGAGTTATCTTTTCAAATTGTGAACCTTTGAATCTTATTTAGTTAATAAAACTATTGTCCTTGGCTATTGATTTATGTTTCTGAATGCCTTAGCAGGGGTGTAACTAAGAGAACATATCTTCTTAAATAGGAAGTTGCAATAATATAACAGAGACTGGAATAATCAAAAGTGAAAAACGTTTCAAATTTAATCAGTTTCTTTTTAGGTTAAATTAAGCCATTCATGTATTATTTTAGATTTTACAGCTGTATTATTTGACCATGTAACTATTACTGACGCTAATTGGGGTGCTCTCCAGTTTTTCTTGGACAAGAATCGGAGGAATCCCATAGTATCTTCACCTAAAATGGAGCAAGGTTTCACCCCTTGAGAACTTGAGCCACGGAGTAAAGGCTTATATTCCAAAGCTATTCCATAATATTGGAGGTCATTTTTTACCCAGCCAACCACTTGCCGAAGAAAAAGGAAAGTATCTATACACAGTGCTGGTAATAGAACCCAGATGAATCGCCCACTAATTGCACACTATATTCTGCCTTGCATGTAGAGTAATTAGTATTTGTACTTATTTTTTTTTGTTCAAGATAACCTCGAAAACATTCCCTGTATCTTTATTTTAATAAAACTTAGATTAAATTTGGAAAACTCTAACTCAAGAATCTTATTGCTTGGTTCTCTGGAACATGACATCCTTAGCCCTCACACCAGGTTTACATCCACAAACCACCAAGTTGAACCCATTAGCAAGATTTTAACTTTGTCTTCCAGTATCTGAGTAAAGACCCCATTGCGGCACGGGTTTCTCGATTACCACAAATAGTTCTTAGGATGTAAATATATTGCTAAGAAAGTTGCTTTCCTATGTTTAGGTAATATTAATACGTTAAGTAAATTAAACTGGTAAATTTGACCAATAAAATTTTTCGGTTCATCTTAAACTTTTTTGAACTTATTTGTGTAGAAGCAAGAAATGTAGATACTTCATTTTCAAAGGGAATCACGGGAAATCCGTCAATTATGGGCATCATTTTCCCACGTATGCGTGTTGATGATAAACTAACTACGGACCTTACTTCAGAAATAATTATCAAGAGAATATACAGGGATAAATATTTCTGTTATGGTACTTTAAGATCTATTTTCTCTCTTTAATTTTTTCACGCTTCTAATTAAACTTGCGTGTTATACAATCTCTGATTAAACCTCTCTGCAACCCCTGGGATGCTACTTCCTTTACTAAGAGCAAAACTATCACATATGAGTCATATTGTACATAATGATACAACGATTACATCTTAATTCTTATATTGGGTTCATATAAACATCTCTGATAGATTTTTTGGACGGATTCTGAATTTATCCTATCTAGGTTTTGTTTCTAGTAGATCCAATATATCGCTTTTGATTTGCAGGAGATGTAAAAAGGAAACTCTTAAGAGTAATCCGTCCGGAATCGTACAATTACCAACCTCAACAAGCTATGGAGTTTATTAAATCAATACTTCAAAAATTAATACACCTCTATGACACAACGCAGGTGCCTCTAACATAGTATTTTAGTTATTCAGGAGATAAAGTTACAGCCGATCGACTCACGAGATTGATTACTAAAATGAAGCTATGCTAATACTTAATTTGGCTTGGTTCGATTGGTATAGGTACCTTTATCTCCGTATATAGGATTTTAGCCAAGAAATTCTATGAAAAATTGCTTAACATCTTTATACATTGCTTGCATCGGTTTCGAGGTATCGTGCTTGGGGCTCAGTTTCGCTAAGCGATGCCTTCGAAATATATTCTAATTTGGAGTAGTGGTGATCCGTGGATTTATCGACATCAAGTCACTCCAGTTGCAAAATAATTCCTTTCTTCAGGCTTCAGCATACATCAAGCCATTATGCTCATAGAACTATAATCTACTACCCTGCATCTTTATTGCTATCACAATAAGTAGACATATCTAATGCACTATATTCGACTACGGGTCTACGATGTGGACATATTATTGCAATATTACTTTGATTTTATTTCTTAAGATATATATCGAGATGCTAATGAAGCACCAATAACAAGATACATGTTGGGTAAATGCATTACAACCCGAAATTTACCTCTTGTTCCAATAAATATTGTTCTTATTGCTCATGAGGCCAATACAAATAGTAATATTCTTATGCTTTTGCTCTTAAGTCCTAAGGAATTTTACCAATTGCCTATGTAGAATATCCTCATGGAAATACATTACGTTACCATCACACTTCCCATTTTTATAAATTTTACATGAAAATGCTCTGGTCTCTATGTACCCTTTAGATAGACCCGTGTCGCTAAAGATTAAATATACATTTGAACATATCCCATTTATGTTATTTAATACTAGATTACAGCAACTTGTTGAATGTTTTGATGATACTTCCTAACACCATAGGTCGCTCATCGCACTTTAACATATATTCTGAAAGTATGATCACGACAAAACTCACTACCTTATGATGCACTAACTGCACCCCATTGTTACGCCAAACCGCGTAAGAGACATGTAATATACGGCTTGACCCAGCAATTATATCTACCTTTTCATCAAGTCTTTAGCAAAGCCAAAATCAATGTCTGAAACACAGATCCACAATTTTTGTAGTCTATGATTATTGTGGAATTTTATCAGTGCCATCGACGCCATCTGCAAGTATGCAGTAATTACATAAATCAAAAATACAAATCTCGAGAAATCTTTGGGAATCACCACTGCGTGTTCCTTGGTTTTCAATCCCCGATTCGTACCTAACTCCCCCCCCTGATTTCCACTCTTTAGCTACTAATTCCAGGTTTGTTTTCGTCAAAATAATATCCCAAGACAGTGGATATGGCTGTTCCTGAAGTTGGTTACAATATGTACTGTAGGCCCTTTAGATAATTTTCGGATGTATTCAACTATGAATTCTCATTCTTCGATAGGTCCTGTAACAAGGAGCTAGTGCAATCGGCCAAAGAAATATGTACCAACTGTCTCTCAAAGAGTGTATATGGTATTTTTTTTCCTCCTGGAATTAAGCCAAGATGATTCTATCCCCTAGCATTTCTTCCTGTTCACTGTGGAACTTCTCCTATTTACTGACATTTTCCACATTTACCAATGTAGTTTATGCCATACATAGACATTCAGTTCTTATCCAGAGAACTTGTCGTATTCTAGGAAAATTTCTTATCTCGATATTTAGGTGTTAACCGAATCTGCTCTAGCTGTAAACTGAGATATGATGTAGGAACCCAAACCTTGATCTTGGAAACCATGTAGGTTTTTTGTGTGTCTACCGCTAAAAAATCACATTTTTCTACTCAGGTTTATTAATTAGGGACCCACTCATACCCAGTTGTACTCTAGCCAGTGTATTTTTTGTAGATCAGCATCAGGATGCTTCAGTTCAAATATCGCTTCTCGACAATTACCCCCACCCGCTCATACTGGTATGAACGACATCATCCGGGAATCAATCACACAAACTTCTGGAATCAAACGAGTCAACTACCAGTTGATGCTAACCCATAATATCCAACTTGTCTGCTTTTTGTACTGATCCCTTATGGGATCTTTAAGTATCATTCTATGGATCTATTATCATCGGCCTTAAAAAACTTTTTGGGTAAACTCTACATATCAGGTGCTCTGTGGTCTTCCTGTGTAGCACACAAAGGTATCTTACCAGTTCAACCGTTTCCTTGTGTCATAATGATGTAGCCGCATACCAAAACACATACCAGTATAGATTTTATCTTCGCCATTAGTGCATAAACCACTGCACTTATTTGTTGTAGATCTACCATCCAAAACTGTATTTTTTTGGTGGTGGATGCGATTGGTTCGTTATAGCCTTTAATACCCGCCCATTTATTCAGGTGATGGTTATGTTCTTGTACCTGGCTTCGTTGGTGCAGAAAAAAGTGTGATAATCTCCTAAGAGTTCCCAATGTTCAAAAGAGCCCCTTTTAGAAGACGTCCCGTACTCATTATGTTTCCAAAAAGTTTAAGGAGAAGAATATCTTCCCTTGCTTTATTCAACAATTTCCTCTCTCTCCGTGACTTGCTGGCCAGATAAAAGAGAGCGATATGATACTCAGTGGCTGCATCAAGCACTAAGAATAGACCAAGTAACCTGTAAAAGCAATTCAACTGTACCTTGGTTGTGGCGATGATATTTCTTATTAATAAGATAGATACAGTAGTCAACCTTTCCTCTCAATTTACTATTTCATTGTTACTTTCCAGAATTGAAGTTTTTCCTTCTCTTCGGGGCAAGCATAGATGATAATATCATTTCATTATACTAACTGGGAATATTCTGAGATAACCATTGCTACAGATGCAGTATTTTTACCAGCCGGTACAGGAGCTCTGAGCCTGAACCCCTGACTAATATTTCTCTGTACTTTTTATCGGAATCCCCCGCACTCTTCACTTTTAAGTCACAATGATTTTTCGTCCAAACAATTATCAATGATTTGGCTGCAATTTCTCTCACCATGACATTGCTAAGATTAGTGAAGTTCCTTGCGAGAAATCTTATATAATATCCAAGATTGCTACAGTATAAGAAGTGCCATATGTCCACTCGATAGTACCCGTATCATTTCTCCTAATCGGGTCTCTCCATGTCACATGGTTCGTCATTCTCTGGTAAGAATTAACAAGGGTTAAATAGTACCACATTGGGGCAAAAGAGAGCTTATATGTCCATTATCTGATACGACGTTAACGTAATTTATACTTTTTCAATAATGGCAAACGGTTCACATATCGGTACGTTGTCCAATCCGATATATTTTTTCCATTCCCACAGGGTTGCCAAAAATAGCCTACAAACGGGATATTTTGTTAGCGCTCTTTTTCGGTATTTCGTTAATGTCAAAAACCCAAACACAATCCGCATCTGTCTCTTATTTCCTGGGAATGTCAATACTACAGAACCAGAGAAAGCTTTTATTGCTCCCATTGCCAAAGTCTTTTCACTCTCCAATATTATTGATAAAACTACCTTTATATAGAGTAGCAAGCCATCTAGCCGGGTAAATAAGCCTGGTAAGTTCTTAGAATGTATTGATATAACTCCTAGTTTGGTGATTCTTAACTGTGAGTTATCCGCAACGATGTGCTCACATACCTCCAGACCTATTATACATTTTTTTTTATCTTTTCCTAGGTTTCTGACATCTAGATTTTTTGGAGCCGTTTTATAAGTTTTCTACATCGAAATGTGATAACTACCTGCCTGTATTCAGCGGGAGTTTATTCCAAATTCATCTTCAGCCGTATTCTCGACAAGATGTTTAAACTATATTGCTCCCTCATAGTATATGTCCCCTCAGGTTGTTGATGTTAATCACTGCTACTAATTCTATAGTAGAGGCAACACTATATATATATATATATATATATATATATATATATATATGTCGATACAGTCGAGTTATTGGTGATCTTTAGGTTTTTCTGTTGATAATTCTAGATATATTAATGATACTTATCTAACCAAAGCTGGTTTTAACATAGATTTTCAATGGCTGATTAGGCAAATTCATAGCTTCTGCTTTGCTGAAGAAGATTAGGTAACTAACTTAGGCTAGGTACACTGTGAAACAAATAGAAAGTATGATTTAGTAGTATGAACAATGTAGTATGCTTATGAAGTAAATCTACATTACTAACTAGGAAGCCTTGAAATGATTAGACATAATAATCGAGTTTATACAACATGTCTGAAGTCAGCCAGATGTATTTATTTCCTTTATAAAGTAACGCTATTTTTCTTATTTAACAAAGGTCTTAAGTTGCTTTGGAATAATTTCTTTAAACTAAACTGGTTATCTTATTAAGCAAATATTAGACCTTCAGTAAGATTGAATATTTCTTATTGAAAAATTTGAGTGTAGTTTAGAGCTCAACTATTAGAAATCTATTTTATTTGCATAACTAAGTTCTTTCTTAAATCATGAACCTGAGAAATTGGCGACAAAATTTCCATAGAAAGTATTAATTCAATCCTTCAAATATGTATCATATATGAACAGCATACTTGAGTAACCTTTTGCATGGTATCTGTCATTGAGTGGCGACTGTCGATACTTAGTTTATCCCCACCATTATCAAGGTACCATGCTATTGAGGCTCGTTAGGCCTTGAGATTGTCTGGATTTATGGGTTATTCATTCTGATCATTTGACGTTGACGGCCGGTTTAGTATTAGGTACCTTTTTCTTTTCTACATTCCTGTCAAAAAATTCAGCCATAAGATATTGGATCTTCAGACAGTCCAAAATCAAACTACTGCAAAGAAAAGTGGGGATGAATAAGTGGAGTTTAGTATCAATATTTTAGTTATAACTAGAAATGAGGTTCTAAATTGGCTTTTCCTGGTAAGCTGACATATTAATACACCACCAAGTCCAACATTGTTGGAATCACTTAGTCGAGAATGACCTTATTCTAAAGAGCCTCTAGCTGAGGCGAATGGAAAAAATATAGTCAAAATTTCTGGTGTTGGATTTACTTTAGCAGCTTTTCAAGCACTTGATGATTAAATAAAATTTTAAATCATATCCACTGGTTTTTCCAAATCACCATAAGTTGTGGTTGGGAATGATTCCAGCATTTCACCTTAAGATCAAGGGAAAAAATACTTAAAAAAAATAAATTGAAATAGTTAGTATCTAAAAACATAATATAGCTTATTTTTAGGTAAGCTTGAGTCTAATGAACTTCGTTTAAATCCTGGTGTGAAGACAGTGCAAAATATGGGTTAAATAAGATTCAACTAGAATTTCAATATTACATTACCACAAGATAACGAACGGAAAGAACATAAAACTCCCTTGCAGTTCGTTAACTTAAGAACTTGATCACAACGAATCCCATCGCATCCCAGTTGTTCATAAAAATAAAGTATTATTCATTTTCTTTTTTTATTTATAAGGTTTTTCTTTTCAAATGCTGAACTCGGCGCAAGCAGTTTGGCTTAAGTTCAGACACCTATACACGGGGTATAGTCTAAACGTTAGTTCAAAAGGGGAAGCTGATTTTGGATTCAGAAATGATTCCCAATATATTTTATATGAAAAATCAGATATAATACCTAATGTTTTCAAACATATCAAGACCTGCAATATTTACGCTACATTTCTTTCTCCATTCCATCCCGAGGATCTTAATTATATCCTTAGCTTAGTGTCAAATCTTGATGTTCCAAGAGTACAACTGAATAACTACGACTTAATAGATGATAGTTTTTTTATGCTTATAGTTGCCCCGATAATAGTTGCTCCAAGAAGAATACAAGAAGTTTCTCTTGAACAGGATCATTCACACTTAAGTGCAAAAGTATTTTTTGAAACTCTTTCTGAAAGAGAAGCAATAGAAAAAATCGCATTTCTTAAATTAGAAACAAAATCACTGGATTGCGCTTTGTTAAAGTACGCTAGAAAAAATGGGCAGTGGTTGAATAACTTGGAAACTGTTGTAAGCCCCCTTTTTCCACCTTTGCTAAAATTCAAACTAAGTGTCGATATATTTCCAAATCTTAGAGAACTTACATTAATGGCAGAAGAAACAAGGGGTATTTCACTCGTAGTTATACTAAGCTATTTTTCTAATGGAGCAATGATGAGTTCATTAGAAAGTCTTTCACTGGGATGTCGAAATTCTTATTCTCCAGTTGAAGTTTTACTCTTAGCTAAACTAATAGAAAATCTTGAAACTAAGATACTACTTGAAATAAATGGCAAAACTGAAAATAATAAATGTGTTTCTTTATTGTACAATGCGTTACTCTGGAGAGTTGACTTCTTGAAGAGATATAGCTGCTTTAAGGTTGCAAAGAGCAATTTTAGTTTTCAAAGAAATAACACTGTTTTAGTAAAAGCTTCAAATAAAAAATTCTTTAAGAAATTTGCACGTCTGTTTGTTTCTTAATGGATCTATTTATCATTGTATCTGTATAGTACGAACCTATTACCTGAAAACAAATTCTTAAAGGTTTGATAAGCTAAACTGCTGTTAGACAATGAACTTGATAGAGCGGACAATAATTCTATTACAGATTCTTCGAAGTTGTTTTTCTGTTACTTTATACTAGATGGATAATAGCTGCTCTTAGACTATTTACATTTTACCTTTCATTTGTTTTCTATGTTTATTGACCTCACCGTTCAGATATTTCTATATTAAGGATGTCACATTCGGTATTTAATTTTATTATGATATTTCTGGCTAGACCTGAATAGATATCCTAACAAATTACACTGCAATACAAGTGATTTAAGGTTTATTTAAAATTACCCGCCTAAATGAGTAAATGGAATCCAATTGGGATGTTGTGACCAATTAAAAGAAGAATTATTTAAATATATTGAAATACTAAAATCATAGCCTTAATGTCGTTTTCTCTATCTCTTCATGGTGCAATGGGTTTCCTATCCTCATTTAATCTGTGTTCAAACCCCGGTTCTTCACAGTCTAGTGATATTTTCCCTTATTTGTGTCTCTTGCTTTTTCTCTACAAACACATTTACCTAGATCACCGTGTGCAAACTCTTTTCTATCTGGAATAGCTTCAAAGATCCTTGATTGAAATAAATATACCAGCGTCAAGTGAGCTTTCAAAAAATGAACAGTTTGAAATACATGTTTTGAATCTTCTTCGGAACTTTTCTATATTCCTTTTGTCTAGTATCTGTATTGTTTTCAAAAGAATTGAAATACAAACATTATCTTTCTTTGGGTGCAATCTCTGCCTTAAAATAAGTCATTCTAGGATAATTTCATTTAACCCTAGATGCATTACCTATCATCTCAGCTTGACTATAAAAAATCTGACCTTTATCTCTTATTGTCATATAATTTTCATCTAAAAATAAAACGAAGCATTCAATAAAAGATTCGGGCTTCGATAGTTTTTTCTTAAATTATCCATTTTCATCCTTTGCAATGCTAGCTCTGCAATAGTGTCATCCCATATTCCTCAAGCATGGATAGATTAATAAATGATTGCTAGCTTACTGAGGCTAATATTATTTTTACTAGAACAGTTTCCTTGTAAATTAATTATTGAAGCCTAAATCCCAACATTAATGTAGAACACTGATACTCAGAAGCCAAAGAAAGGTTGCCGAGAAATCAAACATGGGGATCCAAAACACAGGATTGCTTCAAGCCATTCTTAGAAAGCATGGGTCATAATTAACGTAAGGGAAGCAAAGAATTTCAATTAAGAAAAAGGAAGATGAGGTATAAGTGTTTTTTTTGTAGCTATAACAGTTTATCTTAATACTTAACTCTTAAATTAATTGGTAGTTGAGTTAAACTATGTTTTCTTTTTTTTTGAAAATTAGAAAACTATGGTAACAAACCAAAAACTTTTATGTAAGCCCTATAGAGCCAAGTATTCCCTCATAAATATAACTGATAGCTTCTTATATATAACATCTTTGGCGCCCAATTCGACTCACCCGAGTCGATGCTTTTTTATGATTTTGTGTCAACGTCCTTAATTCCATCCTCCACTTCTATCATCATACAGTTATTGTCGACCTTCTTCAAAACCTTTCCTTCCTTTGCCTTATGTTCCCATTTTCTTCCCATCCTCAGGTTCACGAACAACTTTTCATCTCGTTAATATATCTGTACTTCATCTGAACTCCCTTTTTCTTGCTGTTTTAATTTCATACCACCAACCGCTCAAAACCAGATATCGACATCACAAACTGCCCATTCTAGAGAGGTTATAATGTTGTTCTTTGTACTGTTTAGCTTAAATGCGATGTATTCCAGGGTTCTCAGCTAGTTTCCATCTCCCACGTCCACATAGATTTTTAATTATAACCTCAGGCAACGATGAACTCTCTAAACTCTTCCACTTTGACACCGGGCACATATGTAGCTGTATGTTAGGTTTCGGCCATTTTCTTCCGCGTGCCTTGTTATTAACCTGACACAATAAGCTTCACTTGCATTGATATGTTGCGGGTAACTAAAAATTAGGAACCATCCATTCCTTAGCGCGTCAACTAACTAAAAGGCTAGGTTCAAATTCAGAAGGAGGAACCAGAACAATTCGCTGAAGTTATCAACTATTGTTAGTAAGCTCTTATAACCTCTTCTTGCTTTCATGATGTTAGTTCCCCAAGTATCGATGGATATAAACTGCAATTTTTTCTCGGGATGATCTAATTTTTTAACTTATTTGCTCGGCTTCTGAATATTTTATTTTTTCTGCACACCTTCCCTTTGAAACAAATTTTGCTATCATCTCCCTCCATCCTGGCCAGAAATATTGCAGTTGCACAATTTTAGATGTTCTGCTTATATCCAGAAGGGTTTTCTCCACTCTACCACAATGAATATGGTTTAATATATTCCCTGCTTCTGGGAGGGCCACAACTGTTGCTGCTTTGCACTATTGGGTACCATCTGCACCCTGCAGTTCAAAGTTTTGTATTTAATCTTTCCTAGTACAAATTTTGGCTTGTCTTTATTGTGGAGAAGCTATTTGTAGAAAGGATCTTTCTTCAACCTTTCCTAAACTGAGTTCCTCGTAAATAGTAAATATACAGAAAGTTGTAGTTGAACACGTTCTTTCTTCCAGGTAAAATATTTTCTTTATATCATACCGTACTAGTCTTGGTGCATATGTACTGAATTGGTTCAGATGGTCCGCCCTTGTGAGTCATTTAGGTTTCTCCGATCTATTCTAGTTGGCGTGTTAAACCCCAAAAAAATAGGACCAAAAAGATCTAGGATTTTTATTAACCCAATAAATCCTTTTTCGAGGATACCATTATCGATCTCTTATTCGTTTCAATTTTCTGGGAAGATACCCGATTCTTTTTCTATAGTATCTACCTCCTTAGCCAACATACAGCCCAAACAACACTTCGATGCATTGGAGTACACAAAAAGCGGGAGTTTGAAGCTTAGATGTATCAAGATAGGAGTTTCTGAGAGCTGATTTTTATATCAGAAAGATTCCTACTTTTTTTCTCCCGGTTGTTCTGAACATTTACTTTTTAGCAAGCTGTTAGGGTCTTAACCTTTTTGATATAGGAAGAATAAACTTGCATTGCCAGCTGCATAAAACGAGAAAAGAATACAATTCCTTCTTCTACTTCCATTTTTTTGCTGTTTTTGACGTCTTAAAGGAATCGGGAATATCTCTGTGATTCTGGAGTTACTACCCGGCATCAGCGCCTAACCGTCTTTTGGGTAACCTCTATTTTTTTTCGCAAAGTCCTCTTTTAATGTATTGATAATTACGTTGAATTGCTTTTGGTGAGTTATTTCATTCCCTTCTTAAGCACAAGCATGTGCTCTGTGCATACAATTATGCTTTTCATATATTTTTTATTCAGGAAGTTCACTGAGAATGATTTTAGTATGCTCATGTCGATATTGCAATCTATAGCCAAAGTTATATATTGGTATAATACGTGGTAAGATGCGATGAATGCAGTGAAAGTTCTGAATTCTTTATCTAATGGAGAATGGAAATGATTCTCTCAGGTCGAGTGTAGTAGATATTTCCGCTTCCGTCGGTACTAGGTTTACTTCGTTTCCTAACGGAAGTGGCTGTACCCTTTTGTTGGTTAAATTATTTGGCTCAAGCAATGGGGTACTATTCTCTGTTTTTTTTTGCACCATGTATCTTTGTTTCTTGTATCTGGTTTTAACTGAGTATATAGTTAACTTCCATGTTGAAGAGGATGGTTTTATGGTTTCTTGTCTAGAGTTTCTTTGATTTGCTCCTTAATTACTTCTTTTTCTTGGTAGCTTAGAGGCCTATACCTCATGATTTTTGTTGTTTCAATTGTATTGTCCCTTTGAATACGAGCTTATCTAGTTCAGCTTTTAAGATATCGGTATCAAATGTCTTGAAAAATAATATGGGATGCTTTTTCATTATTTTCATTGTTTTTATAGATTCGTTATTTATATTTTTTATTTCTTTCTGAATGTTCTAGTTCTTAATTTTCTTTTTTCTATATCTTCTATTTTCTTTGCTAGCTGCTTAGTAAATTTGCGTTTTCATCTTGCCCTATTTCCATATCTCCTATATATTCCTTCTTTATTACTATTAAAACAAATTTATCGTACCGTTTTATCCGTAAATTTACGGTGGTATTGTAGTTAGTCAGCGTTATACAATGTTCCTTGAAACTTAATTTGTTCTCTTTTAGATCGAGGAGTGCTGTACCCAATATATCTAAACCCAGAACAATAGATGAAATGATATCCTTAATTATCACCATTTCCGAAAACAAAATCTTCCCACCAACCTAATTTTCGAGTTCTATTTTCTCTTCCACATCCATCTCTATCGCATTTAGGGAAGTTACATTCTCCAATAGGTGTAGGATTCTTTTTGTTACCCGTTTTATCCCTTCAAACAAACCTGTGGTATTAACAGATACTTCCGTCGTAGTGTCTATCACTGTAGAGAACCCTAATCCCTCTAATATAGTGTCCAAAAAACTTAGAGTCTCCCACCTCGTGGTGGTTAGTCCAGTGATCTAGTCTCCTTTGATACTTGCTATTGTCCTTTCATTTTAATTCTGGGCCCTTCGGTATTTCTCTTTTCCCCTTGCTGCCTTTACTCGCGTAGTGCTCGGACACTGTGTCTTTACAAAGTTTTGGCTTACATCTCTGTATCATTTTCATATATGTACGCCTGCGTACTCTATATAGGTCGGGCATTCCACACAATAGCAGAAAATCGGTCCCTTTCATCTCTCTTTATCATATTATCGCATCTGCAGCATGTTGCCAGAACGAACTCATGTCTAAGACCACAATTGCCCCTTTTTCTCGTCTTTCCTCCCAATACTGCTGGCAAAGTGACTGTCCTAGTTTTAAAAGAAATTTGTAGCTGTAGAGATAAAGGTATTCGTTCTCTGCTTCCGCTGGCAAAGGCCTTGTTCTCCTTACGCCCCATAACTCAGGATCCCTATTACGTGTCCAAGACTTTCAGACCTTTTGGAAACGACTCAAGAGTTCCTTCTTATTCTATAATTGATGTAGAACATGGGTGGAAATATAGTCTCCAGAGTAAAATCCTCTGTTAAGTTTAGGCTCTACATAGATACACCTGTTGTTAAACATGTCCACTACTTGAGCAATATCTGCCACTACTTTAACCCTAACTATCAAGTTATCGACCTTGGATATATTGGCTCTGTTCTCTTCTGCTTTTAGCTTCTCTGCGGGCCTTAACGAACTTGTAGTTTCTTGATAAAATGCTCGAGGTTGATGTTGGATTGGTGATCCAGTTAATACAAGGTATCCCTAGGAATGGTGTTCTTCAATTGAAGAAATGTGCTATCACTAGAATGCTTTTGAACAGTGCTTTTAGTCTCTGTTGCACAATACAAGAGTTCAGATCCTACGTTCCCAGATACGGGTTCCTTCTCGGTTGTCTTTTTGGGCAGGCTCTTCATTGCAACGTGTTTGTATCCTCCAGGATGAGGTAACACAGGAGGAGAAGGCTCTAGCATCGTAGCTTCGCAAGGTGGAAGTGGGTTTGCTGCTAGGCAATGAGAAGATGTTACTTGAAGAGTTGTTTCAGCTGATGAACAACATGTCTGTTGGAGGGTTGAAGGAACTGTGTTTCTCATTAAGTGTGCAAGGTTTGTTACTGTACTGGATAAGTCGTTAATCCTTTGAAGGAGAGTACTGTTGTAGGAGAATTCGCTAAGGCTAGAGAAATTGTCTTCTTCTTGTGTGATATCCTGGTTCTCTTGTTCATTGGATATAGTTTGTTTATACTTTAAAAGTTTTTGTATTGTAGCTTTAATAGGTTATCCCAACATTTAATTTTTGAAATACTTGATTCTTAAGAGAGAATACGTTTTCCTTTTGTTTTGAAAAATAGAACATTAAGGTAACCAAAGAAAACTATATGTAAGCTCTGCATATCCAAATATCCCCTCATTAATCTAACTCATTGCTACTCAAATACAGCAATAAGCTCTTTGACTGAGCAAGATAAAGTCTACTATCTCAATTTTAAATTTTACCCCCCTCCCATAGCTAAATCTACCTTCACTATTAGAATCAATAAACTTCATTCTAATCTTCCTTTATACTATTCTTCTAATTGAAATATATTTCCTCCTATTATCATAGAAACTAAAACTATTTCGTTTTCTATTTTTCTAAAGGGTTTTTATTCCTTAGTAACTTATATGGAACCAATGAACCTTCTTCTCCTGTTAAAAGAAGAACACTGAGTTAGCTTAATGTACATCGAGATTATATTTTGCTTTTGAGTGTAAGAATTGAAATTTTGGGCAATTTGTGATATTCACTTACATATTTTCATTGGTACTTTTCATATATCCAGCCAATCAAAAATTGTCTTTGATAGTGTGAAAGTTAGTTGTTTAATAAAGGCAAAAGGAAAGAGTTGACAAACCCAAAAAAGATGAATAGACCAGAAAGCATAACTCAAAACTGTTCCGAAGACAAAAAGAACTTGGTGAATGGTAAACAACCCGAGGTTACGATTCCAGTTGATGTGAATTCATTCTCCCAGCTTTTTGACACGGGTTACTTTGAAAATATGTTCCTTCCCCCTAAGAAGAAGCGACCAAAATCTATGCTGGAAAAAGTTAGCTGCTTACCCGTTCAGCTCTGCTCATTTT
The DNA here is from genome assembly GCA_015227615.1 of Labyrinthula sp. Ha. Classification (NCBI taxonomy): domain Eukaryota; class Bigyra; order Labyrinthulida; family Labyrinthulaceae; genus Labyrinthula; species Labyrinthula sp. Ha. Next base: position 3,027 of record JAALGZ010000098.1, on the reverse strand, counting down.
TTTCATCTCTCTGGTCAAGGAAAGAAGTTGGGTTAATGCGAACCTTTGCAGTTGTATTATTCATTGCAGTCTTTGGTTTAATCCTAGGTACTTTGCTCTTCATCTCAAAAATTTTTACAACAATACTTCAAACTCTTCTTAAGTATAATTTTAGCACACTTGTCACTCATGGATATCCGCTTCCAATAGCAAAGCATTTTCATATTGGGTTTCAAACGTTCTTCAGTCGATTCTCATCTAAAGAAGAATATTTTCATTCACGCTTTCTTGACGTTAGATCCGAGTTTTTGTTCAATGGAAAGTTGTTTTTTATATATTATATCCCGCTTTTGGCTGATAATTATTGCTATTTAATACTCAATCACGACACAAAAGTTTGTGTAGTTGTAGATTGTGCTGATGCAAGAGCAACAAGATTCGCAATTAGACAAATTTCAAAGAAAATATATGGAAAAAAGGATACCATTCAACTGAAAGGGATCCTAAGTACACATAAGCACTGGGATCATACTGCTGGAAATATACCAATGCAGAAACTTTGCAACGGAGAAGTTAAAATATTTGGTCATGTTTACGATGAAGTTCCTGGATGTACAAACGTGTTATTTGGTGATGATTTAATAACTGTGAAAGATTTGCAAGTTGATATAGATGTGTATCATATGCCATGTCACACAAAAGGAAGTGTGGTATATAAAATACGTGATGATCAAGGAAAAGATTATTTATTCACTGGAGATACTTTGTTTCATGGAAACTGTGGTGCTCATTTTGAAGGGAAGCCTGAAATGATGGTAACTAATTTTGCAAAGATTATATCCATCAGCTCCAAAGATGCGTACTTTAAGCTTTTTGGTTACATTTAGGTTATTCTTTCCAGGACATGAATATTCAAGTATGGCTCTTCAAGGCAATTTAAAGAGTTTGGCAAAAGTTGGTCCTGAGAATTATTTCACTGCTGCTTGTGAATTATATTTGGCTACTCATAAACGAAATTCTTCATCCGACTCCTTACCTAATGTTCCTGTATCTTTACGAAGTCAAAAGTTAGTGAACAATACCTTTATAGAAGTAAGGAAGCATCAAGAGAAACTTGCAAGATTCCTCTATGTACTAGCATTACTAAAGAATCGTTTTGATGATCTTGTACAACAACCAATAAATAGCTCCGTAACCAAACAGGAAGCAAACATGAAACAACTAAAATTAACAGACGTTCCTGGATATAGGTTGAGAAATGGAAGTGAATCTAATCTGAATCCATTTATGATTATGTTGAAATCAGAATTGAGCGCTAAACCAACAGAATCAGTTAAAAGTCCAAAGAAAACTGATGAAAACAAACACAACAAAACTGAAGCGACGTATACCAATCCTATTCTTACCGCAGCTAAAGCTTGGATTGAAAAAAAGAAGTTGAAAAATATAGGAAAAGATTTGACAGGTAAGGAGAAAATGATGCTTCAGGTTTCTTTGAACCAGAAAATCTTGAAACACCTTCATGCTATTGCAACTGAACCCATGGCTACGTACATGATGAGATCCTCTTTGCGAAACAAAGACCAAGATAAGCCAAGCCTTATTCAGATAAGAAATGAAATGCAAAAGAAAGCTTTGTTTTCAGATAAGGTCAAGTTTAACCTTGATAAGTTATCCAAGAATTGGGTTTCGAGAGAAAAAGTGCTTGCCTTAATAGAAGACATTGATCCAGTTGCTGCCCGGATTTTTACGGAATTAGTTTGGAAGCAAGGAGGTTACGCATCTGCTTTGGTTTTGAGCTTACGAATGGCTGGATTTACAGAATTGAAAGATGCTTCTTTCTTGAGAAGTTCTACAAATGAAATAAGTCCAGATAAAGTTGATCAATTAAAACCAGAAGAGAAAAAAGCAAAGAAAAAGAAAAAAACCAAGAGAGAAAAAATAAAGAAGGATGCAGCTTATTATTACAAAGATGGCAGGAAAATTTGGTTTAACTTGGGATTTAAAAAGATCACTGAGTTGGATTTGTCTGATGAAACAAAGTTTGAGGTACCTAAACCAAAACACCGACTTGATAACTGTCCTATTTGCTCTCTCATATATGAAGGTAAACCATCGAAATCTTGTTCTCATTCCCTCACCAGTAGAGAATCGATGGAAAGCTTAGTATAGAGTTAGGGCTGTTCATGTACATTTTAGAGTGTGTGATATTATTGTCTTGTTTTGAATAAAATTTTAAACAATTTTTACCATATTGATTTCTCCTCCAATTCCTTCTATAAAGCTTTTACTCGAATTATCAAAGCAATAACAAGAATTTTCTTTTCTCCTTAAAGAAATTTCAATCAGAAACTTGTTTTCCATGATTTGCTCTTATTTCCTTTTGTTTATAACGATAGTAAAACGAAACGAATATATTCATAGAAATCATCAATCAAACCACCCTTACGTGAAAGTACCGGAAGAAAAAAATGTTGGAGACTACAGAAGAAGATATCCAATGGATTACAAAAACAGAAGAATATAGAAATAAGCTCAAAACAAAACCTGTATATTCCAACTTAAGAGTTACAGCAACAAGTACACCTTCTTTTTTCCTTCTCATCTTTAAGTTGTCTATAGAAAAAAGGAAACAAAAGAAAAACTTTTCATACACGGAACAAACGTATTTTTTCAATCACCTTCTTGAATTTTAGAACGAACCTTGTTGGATAGCAGGAAGTATTTGTGCTGAAAGATGTGCTTTAGTTTCTCTTCGTGCCCAAAATATAACTGAACTAGAATATGAAGTTCTGTCCGTTTATATTACTTCAGATATTGATGATTCTTATCTAACGTATAGTTTTTGCGTGTGTGTTTAATTTATAGTCCTGGAATTATGTGTAGAGAATTTATGAAAAGTAGCGGATTATTTAGTGAATCGACACCTATTTGTATGTCAGCTGCAAATATTGATTTATCTTCAAAAGAAAAGGTGAAAAAGCATATTGAAAAGAAAATGATATGTAAAGAGACAATAGGATATCTTTTCCCTTTTGCACCTGTTTT
>JAALGZ010000097.1:0-50731 GCA_015227615.1 Labyrinthula sp. Ha | reverse complement strand
TATCAATGAAGATTCGGAGGATCCCTACCATGTAACATAGGAACCGGACATGGACGACTTTGCGACGACGAGTGATGAAGAGACCAAGACCAGAGCAGAAATTTGAGATCTATCGATGTCAATGGTTAATCTAAAACCAAATAAATAAATAGAAAAGTGCATATAAGCGGCGCTAAAGTCATTGGATACATTTCGGGTATTGATTTTTAGCCCATATTTTGAAGAAGAGTGACGCCGCCCTGAGGAGACTGAAATAATACAAGCTAAAAAGGGAGAAATGATAACGAAAACAAATACTATATATAAGACAAATGGAAAATCATTACACATCAAGTAGTTTTAGAATGTCAGCTGATTCACATTCATTTAGCGAACAAACACGGTTGTAAAGTGCGGACATGAACCAAGCGGCAAAGTTTGAATGGATGTCACCGGAAGAAATACATGACTTTATAGGTGAATGCAGTGAATGAGATAAAGTTGTATAAGTACTGCACCTACTGTTCAATAATTAAATACACTTCAGGAGGTTGCAAAGGCAATGTGAGCAAAAAAAAAAATAAGCTCGTAACCAAAGCAAGGCGCCGGGGTAGGGGGGTGCTAGTGACTGATTTTCTATACAAGAATCCAATCGGGTATATCTTGGCACCAATAGACGCATTTAGCAGACTCACTCAGTTTATTTTTGATAAAATTGCAGAATCTAAGGTACTTGGGGAAGCGCTGAATATTTTCGGGTATAACTATACATTTGAAAAGAGCTTCACGCTGGTTGCGGACCGTGGAAGACACTTTCTAAACCAAGTAATACGACAGGTAGTGGCGGAGACAAAATTCACGCACAAATGGGCTATCTGCTACTCAAACTGGACAGATGGAAAGGTGGAAGCAGCTAAGATAAATTTTTATCCTTCAAAAAAAGCTTGGCGGGCGATTACCACCAGCATTGGAGCTAATGGCATAGATTGCTGTGGAAGGTGCAACGTGCAATGAATGAGTTGCCCGTGCTCTCTGTGTTTGATTTTTTTCTTAATATAAACTCAGAATGAAAGTAAATTAAACCAGTAGCGCTCCCACTTAGGTGGAGTCCATACACAAAGGCGAGAGGGCACTGATATCCATAGATGCTGATGTTAAATATATATAAACTCTCGAGCGCATCCAGAAACTTCATGAAAGAATATAAGAAGAAGGTTGTAAAATATATTGAGTTGCTGAACATAAAGAGTAATACTCGAGGTGGAAATACAGTTAACGCTGCGGTCCTTCAGTACGCACTTGGTGACTGGTGCTTGGTCTTGTCAAAATGAACTCCGGTGAAGCATGATAAATTAGCGCTAGAATGGTCAGCATCGGTGCAGATTGTCGAAATTATCCCGAAAATTGTATAAAAAATACGGACACTGGCCAAAAAAAGGAAGTTCATGGAAGCAGGCTGTACTTTTATGAATCTGTCGGTTCTTTTTTTCGTTTGAAGCGCTAAGAAAAATCTATACCGAAAACACACAAAAACTTGAAGTGAAACAATTCTGTGATGTGAAATATGATTCTACAAATGTAGGATATTAAAAAATGGATTGACTAAAATTTCTTCCAGAATATAATACTTGGGATATCCTGCAGGTCATGTTTGATGATTTGGAAACGACTGTGCTTGAGCACTTATGCCGTCCACTAGAACAGAAGGGTCAGGCGGAATTAAGGTGTAGATCAAATAAAATTCTAATAGATTTGAAAGGAATTCTAGACAGGGGAGTAAGGAGAGTACAAGCATTTAAAACCTGGCACACTCACCTTACGTGGATTGAAAAACTGCAAGAAATAAAAGTGATAAGGACGATGCCGGTGCAAGGTTGAACGAGAGAAGATAAGCATAAAATTATAAAGATAGTGGTCGCTCTTGGCATTGGAAATTTTACGGAATATAGGAAGTATCTGCAGAAGAAAATCAAAGCGATGATATTTTCTTACTTCCAGCGACGTCTAATGAGGCTGGATATTCAATAGATGAGGGGAGAGAAATAAAACATAGACAAGTCTCCTAGGATGACAGAGTTAGTTACACCAAGCCAGTTTATATGTTTCAGAAGCCTTAAAAACTCGCAAAAGAAGCTCTCAATGATAAACAAAGATATCCGTGGAGAATTTATTGAAGGGTATGGGAAATGTTAACGGACATACCGACAGCAAGCCGCCAAATATATGCGGACCGCTTCAAAGATGTGTAAAACACTTGAAAGTATCCGGGTTTTGTAAGACTCATGTAAGAAGCATACGAAGAAGAGAAGAATAGGAAATGAGAAACAGATAGTTTTCGGCTAAGATTTGATAGAGAAAATGAGGATGGCTACATAAAGATGGAATTTAAAACCACGCAGGACCCGATAACGCAGGGCGCTTTGTAGCGATATGTGGTTTCAATCAAGGGAAGAATAAAAGTTGTGACGTTATAAAAAATGGGTCTATCTTTGATCTAACATTCGAAGAAGGTGAAATAACAGTGAACCTCTGCATATCACCGCCTGAGAAGGTATGCTATACTCTAGATGTATACTCCAAAGAACGAAGTACGGGAGTAGAAGAATTTCCAAGAGTGGACTTTGTGCTGACCAATCCTCTCTAGTTGATAGATGGCACTAACGCGGTACGGGATATAGCGACTCGATATGACAAGGCGCCGAATGATTCGGTAATGGATTTTGGAATCAAAGAGGTACGACAGAATTTCATAGGAGTATGGATGATGCAGCGCTACTTGGCCGTGCCCTCAATTATCTACAAGATCTGGAGTATGAGTATACCCACGTTTGGTTATGGGTAAACATGACATAGAAAGAAAAGATGGGTGGGGGGGGGGGGGTCAAACGGATGTCTTAGAGTGCCAACGAGGAGATATGTCTATTTAAGCATAAAGAAGCATCAGGTACGGAAGGGCGACTATGCGCGTTGCAACAGAAAGAAATTATCTTGGTAAACCGTGAGGAGGAAGGCATCAAACCTGTGCGCTTCTATGGCTGGGTTGAAGAAGACATGGAAGAGGGTGTAGTGTTTCTAGAGATCTTTGCAAGAATATATGGATTGATAAAAGGATGGCTATAACTGGGAAACCAGGTTGACATCGTAAATGCACAGGGAGAGTTTGGGTCAGAGGTAGCACTGGGATATGATGGAGTCTAGCATCTCTGGGAAGAGGGGATGTACCGTTAGAAAGTGGGGAAATGTAGTAGTAACCGGGGTGTCGTTAGGGCCTAGGAGAAACATAAAAACACTAACCTGCTACAGCGTACCAATAAGATGTATGAGTATGACGTGATAATATTCACTGATAGAGTAATTTCATTTGTAGATAGGATTCGTCATCAATATGTCAGATAAGGCCATATTGGGGATTCCAACCAATTCTATTTAGTAAATAACGACACAAAGATAAAAGTTCAAGTATTCTTTAAAGTGCACAAGGCATTCTTATCCAAGAAGCTACTGCGGAAGAGATTCAGAAGTCATAAGAAGGACGGACTGGCAGATAGTAAAAGGAGTTTTTATAGCGACTGTCGTGGCAACTAGTTTAAATTCCCACTCTCAACAAATTATATTAACAATTAACTTATTGCAACTATGGTACATATACTGTTTTTGTCTAATGACGTGGTATGATGTAAACAGTAAGTACAACTTATAAGTCAGTCCCGAAACACGGCTCTGGCCAAACCAACAAATAAATTAGAATATACGAATAGTTTTGTTCAATTATTTCCCCCTCACTCAAACTTACAAGTCAAATTAGCTAACAATACACCTATTACCGTTGATAAAGTGGACTACATTATTGTCAGAGTTAGGGTAGATCAAGCTGATCCTGTTCACTTAGACAAGATCAGTATTTCATTATCGATAATTCACACGTCAATACAATTTACTTTAGCCATGAGGCTCGTATTAGAATTGAAGCAATGTCAGAAAAAGTTTTGAGCAAAATGCCCTCATGGCAATACACTTTTTAGCCCCATTTATGGCTTCAAATGTAAAAATTATTAAAAGGATGGAGATAAAATGAGTTGGCTGCCACAGCATCAAAATCCGTATAGTTTGACTCATCTCTATGCGGTCCTATTCACTATCTCAATCGTTGAATTTTGCAAAGATTTCAATAAACTTTTACCTTACTAGGAACTGTTAAATCATTTTGAGCAGCCCACAATTTCTTAAGCTCCGATCATCAAAGCTTAAGATCATCATGACAATGAAAAAAAAACCAATTCTATACCACCCAACAAGATCGTTGATGTAAAAAGAGCAGCGGATTTGCTGAAGCTCTCTTTAAATGATCCAATACAATTAGTCAATTCTTATTGAGAACTAGATAAAAAGGTTTCCCACAAGTCTCTTAATTTGGCGGGGATAGATATAATTTACCTCTAGAGGTTGAAGAAACAATATTAAAGAGTCAATAACTGAATCTATATTTAAAGCTACTTTTATTTCTAAGAGTGAAGGCAGGAAGTTTGCATTAGTATGCTTCAAGAATACCAAAGCTTCTGGTTTAACTCAGGGGAGCGTACATGTTAGTGGATTAACACCTGGTCCGTGTCACTTAGTCAGTGATACTGCACCGAGTATTAGGGCAAAGCCTAGGTCTATTGGCAAAAAAAGAAAACATGGATTAATAACAGAATAGAAGATTTTTTCTCCACAGGTATATTAATATACCTTGAACTCCCGGCTTACTCTGTTTCTACTCAAATTTTGTTGAAGAAGAGCGAATATCTCGACAAGAAATACCGGCTGATTGTGGACATGAAGTGAGTGAATGATTACACCTTTCGTACTCCTCTTCAGTTATCATAACTTGAACACCAAGTGCATAGAATGAGAAATGTGATATTTTATGGTTCAGCTGACATTATTTCAGGGTTTGGTTATCTACCCAACAGAGAAAATTTAAAATACTACTTCAATATGACCACTCCTTGGGGCGTTGCCTATCAATTTCAAGGCACGATTAAAGGCTGGAAGAGCTCATTCATGTACTTTCAGAATCATATCTACAGAGAAATCCTAGAAGACAGCGGCCTCATGGGACCTGGCTTCATTTCATAGGGCCTGGTTCAATGGGTTGATGATGTGTTATTATATACAAAAAATGATTCATATGTAGATATGATGGGAATTGATCTCTAACAATTATAAAATAGAAAGTGAGACTCAACGCTAACAAACGTGTTTTCATTACAATGAGATTAAGTATTATGGGAATTACCTCTAAAAAAACAGCTTCGATCATGAGACCGCATTTTATGAAACCATTTCAAAGACAAAAAGACCAACTTACCAACATCGGTTAGCCGCTATTTTATCTATGTGTAACTAGTTGGAGTTAATGATTAACGAACTGAATAAGTTCAGAAGAAAAGTTTTGAAAGCTCTCAAGTTTGGAATCAAACAATCTAAATTGAAGTGTTTAAAACTCCCTATAGCATGGACGAAATTCTGAATTAAATACGGAAGGAATTTAATTAGAAATTTCAAACGCAAAGAATAATAATCTTTTTTATACAATCCAGATCACAACGTCAACGTCTTCAATAATGAAAGCAAATCTCATTGATCGTTCTCAATGACCCAGAAGGTTATTTAGGAGGATGAATTACGCATAATGAACAAAAACACTTTTTTATTTTGAAACTTAGCAGCACTTTTGCCATCAGAAAATTCAAGTACCACATTTTTCACAAAGATATATGTATATATATATATATATATATATATATATATATTTACTATTTCAAAACTTTCGAAGATGGTTTATTACCTGGTTTTAGACACCTGAATTAAGTTAGGATTTAAACTAACCATCATAATTTGATACATTTGATCAAGCCCAAGTAGAACAGGAACAAATCTTATTTATCAAGATTTGGAAGATGGGATATTATCTTAAAAGAGTTTGATTTGATAGATTTTCACATGAAAGTAAACTTAAATTTCCTCTTTGATGTAGTCAGCAGATCAAAGAATGAAAGCTTTCAGGGCTCGCTGACAAGCTTACTCAAATCAATGGTTATAATTTACGAAGCAGAAAAGCAAAACAGGGTTATCCTATTCCCGTTGATACTCATTCTACTGCATTAAAAGATTATTTGGGACAGATGGACAAAGGTCATTTATATTTTTTAATCTGTATTACAAGTGGAAGTGGAAGTGCATCACAGAGGATGAACTCTTTGTGCTACAAAGGTAAGTTGACCTCTCTTTAGATGTCCTTAAAAAAGATAGTGGGAAACTGTCTTATCAGTGATGTTAGTGACAAGGTTTGTTATTCAAAACTACATAGATTTTGGTTATTATTCTGCAATAGCTGAGTTGATGAAACTGAATAAACTTCTTTTATTTGGTTCAGTTTTTGACGTGAAAGTTGAAAATTTGATCAGTGAATTGCACATGTAATATTTTTATTGAATTCACATACAATCTTTAATCAGAATACCTCATCATGAAACCGATCTGGACAAAGGTATATGCGACCTTCTGAGAATTTATTTTCTATATATATATATATATATATATCAAACAAAAGATATATTATTATCATTATGGACGACGCAACTTCTAAATTTTTGCTAACATATTATGAGAAGTGTAGAACTATTGATGTTGTCAGAGCACTTTTAACTTGGCATTTATGGAGTGAACTTAATCCTACTTTTATCTTCATTGCTGACGGAATTTCTCTTCTTTGTAATATTTTGATACATGGACTTATTCAGTGGCTCATATATACGTACTCTTTTCTAATATCTTATGGTCCATAAACAAATACCAATGTTGAAATTTCCAAAATTCACATTCTGCGTATTCTAATATTGATTACTGATATGCTGTATTTAGTGCAAAAGTATTGGAAACACATTCGACATTATATTTAAAATATTATTAATATAACCAGGACTACTCGAAAGAAGAAATATATTCTTATTGAACTCTTCTTAGATCTTACGTTCAATGAAGAAACCGAACAAAGATGATACGCTTACTCGTAGACACTTCTTTAAGGCTGGAGACGGAACTAAATCTTTATGAAGAGCGAGAGATCCTATCAAAGTAGTTCAATAAAATTAAGACTTAGCTTGATTTATCCAAGAAAATATCAATAATTTTAGTCATTCGTTCAAATTTTGTGTTAACGTATCAACGAGAGGTGTAATGCTATGTTTACGAATTATCTTTTACAATATAATTCAGACGACTGAGTATTAATGAGCTCCTCGAGCACCCATTTCCCTAGACAGAAGAACAAACTAATATGGCAACATTCTTTTCAGGTGATTAATACTATTATAGCAGCAGTTTATTGGCTTATGATTTTATTAGCGAAAGAAACGTTGTGACATTCATCACAAATATGGAGGTAAGAGCCTGTAGATTATGCCCCACCAGACAAGGTTCTAAAGTTATTAAAGAGATATTATGGAGCTTTATCAGCTAAATCCATTGAAGATATTAAATTTATGAATGAAGGTTATTTTCTGAAAATGAAATGACTCGGATTTTAGAATGAAGATGCTACCTATGAGTCTCTAGAGCTCTTGTCCGTCAATGTACCACCTCTGGTAAAGGATTTTTTTGTTTGAGGAGAAAGTTTAGAAAAATCAGTTAAAGAAAGATGTTTTTGATTCTTTTAACGACTTTATAAAAGAGAGTAATTAAATTCTGTAACTGAATTCAATAAATATTCGGGAAAAATGACTTCATTATTCAAGACATGGTTACTCATAGAGAAAGCCATTTTAAAGTAGTACATTGCACCTTACAGAGTAAAGTACTACAAAGCTATCAACTATGGCTCGTATTTTCCATTTAAAAAAACTCAACAAATGTACATGCAGCCGCAAAAGCTTATTGGTAAATAGAGTAGCTCAGAATATAGTTATACTAAATTAAATGTCAATGAGGTAACTGTTTTCAACTTAGTAAGATATGGTATCGCTTTTTACAAGAAGTTGAGTCACAAGGTGCTGAGAATGGAATGTTTGGTGTGAAAATTCTTTAATTTAGCAATGTATTAGAGAAATTTTAAGCCCAAAGATCCAGACACCATAACATTTTTTAGGGGAATAAATAAGTTGGAGCTAATCGAGATCAGGTTAGAATGTCTGGATGATACAGAAAATGTCAGAATTTTAATTTACGCTTACATGAAGCTCAAATGGAGCGATTTACTTGATGAATTTACGAATCTTGAAACACAAACTATAAACAAAGGACAAAAATTAAGATTTAAGATGCGGTTACAAAGCAAATAGCAGTTATTAATGAAGAAATATAGCTTCAATATTTTAATAAGGAGAATTCTAAGTTCCCCGAGCATATTTCTTTCAATCAAAAGAAATGTGCAAGTGTGTGGAACAAATGCAAATCTGAAGTTACCGTCAATTATGAGAACTTTTATTTGAAATACGACTTTTTTAAGTTTATTAGTTTACGCTTAAAACTGAATCTATTGGCTTTAGATGGGTTTTCAACTTTTTAAAGAAGCAAGATGTATGCTTCTAAGCTGTGATCATTGTTCCTCCTTGGAAGTTAGCCGGAGAGATACCTGCAAGTGGTTCTACCTTAATCTACAAACAGGCGGATTTAAACTGCATCTCTTTCAAGAAGATAATCTCAGTTATCACGAGTGGAGTTATTTTTATTTAGGTCAATCATGCCTATGAACATCAGCCTCAATCTTTATTAATCAACCAGGATACAAAATCACAGGCACTTTCATTTAGGTTCAAGTTAGTAACCAAGGTTCAATGCTATCTTCCACTGACTCGCATATAAGTATGGACGAGGATACCTAGCTGATGATCTCTATCGGCGGTATTTAATTGCAACAAATAAAAACTAGCTTTGGTGTAGACATACTTTTATCTAAAAAAAGTGACCAGTCAAAGTAACCAGGTGAGCTTTATTCGCAAATTGAAGGTATTTTATCATAGAAAACGAGGTTCTGCAAATTTATTGGACCCCCATGGAATGTTCAAAACCATTGGCTCAGAATTGAAAACAAATTAGCTGCAAATTTTGAGATGGAAAATTTCAACTTACGTCGTTCAGAGTGCTTTGAATTATTAAGGCAAACCAAGGGGTGCTGTTAGTCCTGACTGTTATGGTTGCAGTGAATAACGACATTTTGTACCATATTGATAAGTTGTTACAGTTGAAATAGAAAGTAAGAACCCAAAAGGTAACATAATTGGTTATCTGTTTGGTTCACCAGTTCATTATTGTTAGGTAGGAACCTGCTATATTCAGTTTGATATGGCAAATGTTATAATTAACTGTTAATGATTTTGAAAGAAAAGCTAGATACAATTTACCTTCGAAGCACTCACTTTTTTCTTTACCTAATTTATATGCTGCTTCTTAACTACAAGATAACTCTGAAAGCTCCTTGTTTATCTGTAGAAAAAATACCCGATATTAATTATGCTTAAAAATTAAAACCTAAAACTCCAACCATCCATTTTCTATCCCCAATAATAGGGTCCTTCAAGGTCCAATGCTTTTCCATATCTCTAAACGATGCATCAAATGTATTTCAATGTGCCACGTCACTACCAAATTTCACTCAACCTCAATACCACATTACCCTATATATATATATATATATATATATATATACATATATATAGAACCAATAATCGTTCCACCGAGCGTAAAAGAGTGGAAAATCTGATAATACAATTAGAATACAAATAGAATAAATTAAAGAGAGAATAAGAGTAAAGAATAGATAAATAGAAGGTAAGGTGTGGAAATAAAAGAGACGTATATAAAATAAGGTAAGTAATAAATCTTTTTGTTCGTAAATAACTTGTTCTTATCAGAATAACGTTTGGACTCAAATAGAAGTAACTTTGTTTTTGTTCCTTGAATTACGGTTAACGGATAATAACAGCAGTAATGTCATATTGCAAACGGCTATCACAGGTACCCAAAACTATTCGCGACCAGTTTCAATACGACCTAATTATTAAAAATGGTCGGTATTTAAACCAAATTAAAATACAGCTAAGCATTAGTCACTGCTACATGTCAACACAAGACTAACATCCCCCCCCCCTAAGTGTTGTTACCAACAATAACTAAGAAATCCAAATAACGCGACTTGAAAACTTCCATATCAAAACTTGTGGGTAACTCGTTTCCAGTTGTAATTCAGTAATTTCTAGTGTTCTAAGAGCGTCCAAAAATTTACAAAACCTCACTTTTTGTGAAAAGGCTCTCTCGATACGTAAATATAACTCATCTGGCTTTTTGATTGCTCGCGACGTCTTGGAAAAATAACGTCAACGCCAAAGTTGGACTTAGTTTGCAGAGCTGAAACTCCACCCACAGCGATAATGAGACACGTTTTCTTGGCTCCATTTAAATGTGATCCAATGCAAGATAACAGCGATCCCTGTTCACTGACTTTGATCTATATAAAGGTGTCAACAACTTTGTATCCTAATTCAATAACTAAAGAACGGAACTGCTGTTCATACGCGTGAATCACCCACATAAAAGCAAACGCACTGGTGTTCAATGAGAACATCTGTTTAAAGGGAATTGAGTAAAAATCCATCTGCGGGTAAGTTATAGCAGGGCCTCTGATCAGTATTTCTCCTGCTAGTTTTCACGGCGGATCAATGATGATACACTGAAAATAAACTTCGTTTTTCTTTAAAAAGTTGAAAAATTATCGGCCCTCTGAATATCTAAATGCAAAGGAAAGCTGCCATGCTCAAAGAAAGAATATTTTAAGGTGAACTTCTCATAAAAACGGTGACTTATGGGTCCTGTTTGTTCCATTTCGCGGTGCATTCCTTCTGGTTGAAGACGACAGCTGTGGGGAATTTAAATTCTTCATCAGTGAATGCTTTCTCTTGTAGCTCATTAACTGTTACCAATATCTGCTTGAAGAGCGTATTTCTTACTTTAATCTCATCTTCTCTGTTGGCTACTTTAATTTCCAGCTTCATAATTTTACTTGGTAAACTACTCCAGTTGATTTTCGGTTATACTCTACTTAAGGATCGGATGTTTTCTATGCTGCGCATGAGTTTCAGGCTGTTCTTTATAAGTTCTAACTTGTCTGATCTCGTAAAAATGTTATAGAGGTAGCTTCTTTGGGTTTAAATTTGCGTGTAAACCTAAAAAGATATAAAAACCTTTTAACAATGTGGTCAACTCTCAACATCTTCTTGGTTAATTCTCTGTAAAAATTGACTTCATACTTCTTCAAGTTGTATGCTGCAACCGTATCAACATCCAACTGAAACATGTTATACTCCGAAATGCTTTGTTTTACAAGGAGTTTCTGGGTTTTTGTATATAGTTGTTGAGTGTTCTTGTGAGGATGATGCGAGTTATCACGGATGCTCTTATAATTTCCAATTCCATAAACCGCGGCACATTGCTTCAAAATTACTTTCTCTATAGGTAACTGTTTTTTAGCCTCTGAAGGAGGTTTTACAAAAAAAAACATATTGCGTTCAGCTGAAGCGCTTCATTTTTTCCACTTATAATGTCGGCAAAAACTTCAAAAGCATCCTTCCTCAGCTGCTTCTTGTTTCCTCCTTCTTCCAACAAAAAATTTTTAACTAGTAATGGAACATCTGCGACGAGGATTTCCAAAGGCTCAAATGTAGAGTCATCCTCTTCAAATCGCAACCAATTTGTCTTAAGAAAGTATCCCTCTAGTGTCAACTTTATATCATAAATGCCTTTCACAGAAAGAGTGCCATAACTCCGCTTGAAATGTTTGACCACTTCCTCTGAAGGGCTGTACTCCGGTGGCTCATACCACCACATAAGTGACACATGGCACACCGTTTCCTTCTCCAACAGGCTTCTCAATCTATATACATTGGCTGATATCATGGTCACAACTTGAACGGATCTTGCCAACTAAACTTCTACTTTTGTCTGGCCCTGTGGATATTTGCTGAGCTCATTAGAACCCAGTTTCCGAGCTTATATTTGAGAATACTCTTAGTGAAACGGGCCTTATACCTGTCATTGGTCTTCTTGCGCAGAGTTTTCACAAACAAATATAGTTTGTTCTGCTTCTCAGTAATAAAATCAGCCAGTTCCATGATTTCTCTAACAAATGTCGACGGATCCATGACCTGTCTTAACTTTTTCATATCATCTTCTATCGAAGAAAGGTATCTTTGTATATGCGAGTCATCACTATCGGCCTCTTCACTTCTTTTTTGCCCAATAAACAACTCATTCGGCGTGTAATTATGAATCCTACTACTTCTGGAGGTATTAATAACACTCTGTGTATAAGGTAGAGTGTGTTTTCAGTCATTCTGCGATAAGTGGAGTTTATGAGCGATTGATCTAAGTATCCTTAGAATACGTACGTTTCCAAATTCAATGCCGCCGTTTATCCACGGGTCATAGAATACCGCAAATGAATGTGTGTATATTAGCCACTGGCTGAGTTCCTGCATCAAAATCTTACAAAAATGGGAGCCTCTGTCCATTATCATCGTGAACTTCGGCTTAAGTTCTAACCACAAGTGCCACGTTAAAAGTGCTCTGACATTATCGATTGTGCTACATTTCTCGCAACAGGTAAGCAAAATTTTGCACGTTGCATCATCCATAATTACCAATATATAACCTTCGTTTGAGACATAAAGAAAGTCTAACCTAAGTATGTCCCCTCTTCTTTCTCCAAGTTTTGTTTCATGATGTGGGGTGAGGATAAGAGACGGAATCCTCACACAATGGAGGCAACGCCTGTGCAAATCATCTATAAGATCTTCCAGCTTGATGTTAAATAGCAGCTTGAACGAGTAAAATGACTTGAGATCTCCTAATTCCTTCATTTTAGGCGGATGCGTCATTGCTATGTGGTTGTCAATGATGAGTTTCGGCACCAACTTCAACGGGATAACGATTTTTTCCTTCTCCTTAATTAATACCTTCGCTTATGGATCTATCTTCCGCTGGAGAGATAAAAGTTCATCTTCTGTTATTTGTTTCCATTTTCCCCTATAATATGGGTTGAGAAATGAAAGGCAGTCCTCATTCATCTGTTTTAAATATCATTCCAGAATGGTTTAGGCTTGTCGCGTATCTTCACTATCATCAGCAACGTTTCTTCCGCTTCTAAGATTGTATGCGTTCAACTAGATTGATTTCTCCATGAGCTTCTCGTATTCTTCGTTGCCCCACCTGCTAATAATATCAACAAGAACGTTGATGTCTCCCTTGATGTGGAAAAAGATCAGGTTGACATCTTATAAAATCATAGCCCATCTTCCTAACCTAGATAAATAAGACTTATTCTCGTTCCAGTTTGGTTTAATCAAGTAAATTAAATTGCGATGGTCTGTGTATACCCTAGTTGGATTGGGGTGATCTAAAATAAGATTGTCTACCCTCTTTAGTAGCTTCAATATGGGTTATATTTCTTTTTGGCTTATGTGCACTTTACTTGTCTAACTGCAAACGATGCGCTAAGCATCAAAAGTGGAAAATATTTCTTCTTCACAGTATGTAACGAGTCTTCTTGTGTGATGGTCTGCGTCATAAGTTCCGACCAATACCCTTCGCTTGTATCAGTAAAAATTTTGAGGCGTCGCTCAGGGTCATACATTGATAAATTTTTCCTCATAGCGTTGAAAATTTCCAGCAAAAAAGACTCCCATGTATCAATGAGCCCATCTATCCATGCAATGGGTAACTTAAGTCTTTTTAATTTAGATTTTTTCATCTTCAGTTTTACTGCTTTTGCAAATCTGAACCTGTATTCAGTGAGTTTGTAAATCGTATATCCCATCCAGTTACACACATATAAAATGCCCGCCAACCGATGTTAGTACACGGGTCCTTTGTATTTAAGATCGTCTTGTACAACTCTGGTTCATATGAATAAGTGTCCTTCTTCAAGTGTTTTCCACAATATTTTATCTTCGTGTCAATGAAAACGCTTTTCTTCACGTTCAATTTTACTTTCTTCTTGATAAATCTTTTTAATATTTTATCCATCATATCAGCGTATAAATCAAAGATTCTAGAGTAAAAAAGAACATCATCAGCACATTTGACCAGGCCTCTAACTATTGAGTTAGGCTCCATAAATTCACTTCCTTCTAATATCTCTCTGTAGATCCTGTCTTGGAAATACATAGGAGAGTTTTTCCACTCTTGGACTGTGCCTTGAAATATATAGGCGGCGCCCCAGGGTGTTTCCATGTTAAAAAATGGCTTTTAATCTTCTTGGATTGGAAGGTAATCGAAGTCGGACATTATATCCACGGCTCCATAAAATACTGTGTGTCGAGCTCTTTGTAAATGCTTTTCTAAATATGTGAGTTGTAGGGAGGTTCAAATGGTAAAATCGTTGACTCTTCTCGTATCTACGACAAGACGATATTGTTTATTCGGGTCATCACTTTCCTTTGGAACAATGTGTATGGGAACTGAATAAATAGGATCTTCGACGCGTTTCAATATCTTTGCGTTTATGAGCTCTTCTATTCTATTTTTGAGCCATGCCTCTTCCTTTTGACTAACAGGTCTTGGCTTCACACTAATCCCGGGTGGGTATTAGGGGCTAAGGGACATGGCACAGGTGTTAGATCGCTTACCTGACAAGTGTCCTGGGTCAAGCCAAACGCCTTGAAGTTCTTAAAACAAACATCTTTCAGTTTTTCTTTTTGATTTTTTTGAAATATAAGTAACTTTGTAAATACAGTTGGATATAGTCTTCTTAACCTTATTCTGTTCAATTTCCATATGTAAGATCTTTCCATCGCCTCCAAAATATGATACTTCTGGGATATTAATCTCATCTATTTCTTCATATGGGTTCACCAACCGGATTGAATCATTAGCAGGGAGATCCAGCAAATCAACTGCTTTCTTGAGGTTCACAACATGGTTCAAGGGCGTAAAATCTATTTCCTTCGTTGTCGTGGCCATTTTTATCTTTTCCAATTTTATATGAGAGAATTTTGTGTCACTGAGAATCGCCTTGCCTTCTTCCAACAATGGAAAAACCTCGTCGAAATTTGAATAGAAAAACTAACGTCTATGATGGTAGGTCCAGCGTCCGGGCGGCTGGCATGGTTGGATACCAATGATGTGTCAGCGTATTTATATCATCTCCTGTATTTCAATTTCTATTTGCTGTTGATCCAATAAAAGCTACCAAAAGGTTTTGTTGCCAGGAGGGCATTCTCACTAGCACTTGCTCTAGCATTGCTCCAGTATTAAATAGTGTTTCTCTGTCAACGCAGATTGTATTTAAGTGAGGATCATCGACCATGAATATGTACATCTTGCCTAAGTGGACAGGCTCACCTTGATCTACCCTCACCCTGGCGGTTATATCCCCTACCTTAACAACGGGAATTGGAGTGTTGTTAGCCAACTTTACTTTCAGGTTCGAATGAGGTGGGAAAAGCATGGAGCAGTATTGTTTGTGTGCATTAATTGACCCTATTGTCTGGCCCGCGCCGCTATCGAAGACATCTTTAACAACGTGCGAATCGCCTCTTCCCAATACATCGACAAATTATACTGGATCGGCTTTTGGTTTAAAACATATATTAAGTATAGCCGGCTTCTGATTCCTTTGAAACTTTCGTGAGTTATTATTTCAATTTGAGCTATTGGTAAATTTGGATCTGTGTGTGTTTGAAGGAGTTCTGCTTACTGCTGTGCATTGTGCGGCATAATTATCGGCTCCCCCACAATTACTACATTTATTCATGTTTTTTTATTGATTTGAGAGTTACTATTCTTTTCTCTATCGTTTTAAAGAAGTTTTCCGCGTTCAACGTCGTCAGAGAAACCATGTTTTCAGGAGTATTAGATTCATTGGAGATATTCACAATGTTGTGGGAGTGTAAGGTCAAGGCCTTAGATATATATATCTTCTTTGTCGGATATTATTGTCTTCAATTGGGGAAAGCACCTGGAGTGTTTTCTCCAGTTTTTCTACTGTATTGACATGGAGAAATAAATCGTTGAGATTATTTTCATTAATCCCGAAGTATTTTGGTAAGCGTTTGATAATTCATTTGATCGCTGTTTTTTGTGTTCTTTTGTTCTTTACTTTTTCCGGTCCCTATATCTTGCGCACCTTAAAAAAGAATTCAGTGATCACCTCTTTCCCGTTATTGGCATCTGTGGGAAAAACCAGCTTGTTGCCTAATCGTGCAATGCTATGCTGGTATTTGGATTCGGCCCTGATCTTTTCAATACTTTCTAAATGTTCTAATACAGCTTCAGTGTTTTCCAAATCCACATCATGGTTTCCAGTTTATAACATATCTTGCCGGAAAGCCAGTCAATAATCTTTAGATCAGGATCGTTTTTATACATACGTTTTGCCCTCACAATAAAATCTAGCAAAGTTCCCCTGTTAAAGTTCCCCAAAACCTGTAAGCATGGAGGTTCTGAAGAAGAGGAGCCTAGTTTCTTCAGTGCTTCCAGCATATCGGTCGTAAGTGGTACATTTAGACTTTTCTTCTTATCTGTCATATCAATGTAAACCTTCTGATTCCCTTCAAAATAATAATATCTGGATTTATTTCGTTCCTCTAATTCCACATATTGATTGTTACTTCCCAGATTTCACAATTTGAAGCTTCAATAATTGTCTCAACGATCGTAAAGGGGTGAAAAACCTGAGAATAAAATTAGAATACAGAGATAATAAGGTAAGGATGGAATGAGAGTAAGGGGTAGGTAAATAGAAAGTGAGCTGTGTACACCAGAGAGAAATATGTAAAATAAGCTAGGTAATAAATCTTCTTGTTTGTAAATAACTCGTCCTTATTAGAATAACTTTTGGACTCAAATAGAAATAACTTTGTCTTTGTTCCTTGGATTACAGTTAACGTTTAATAACAGCAGTAATGTCATATTGCAAACGGCTATCACAGGTGCCCGAAACTATTTGCAACCAGTTTCAATACAACCTAGTTATTACAAGTTTTTGATATTTAAACCAAAATAAAATACAGCTAAGTGTTAGTCACTGCTACGTATCAGCGTAGGACTAACACCAACACTTGACCATAGCAATTTGCATATTCAAATTACAATATTTTATCCTTCTGAAACTTTAGTTGGGTATTTTTTTCAATCACATACCACACAGATCTGCAGTTATACCTTCTTCCAAATATTTGCAACATATTTCTACTGAGCACCAACTGTTCAAGGAATTTATGCCCTTCATCGGGATTCATGTTTTATTCACAAACTATGATTTATATTACATCACCTAAGGCCTGGTTAAAAGATCTGTGCTTCCCTCTAACTCCAAGTAGTAATAGCTCATTATTATGTCTGACGGCGTTACCCTGATAGTTTGCAGTTTACTTTATTGTGAGGTTTTCAACCGAACTATCAGTCACATCAACTTAGATCTCCATCTCCTTATACACTGCAGATCCAGTTCAATTTTCGCGTTAGTGACCCAAAGAGCAATAAATCCCTGACCTGATAGTTCTCCTGCTCCAACTCTAACACTTCATTATTGGACAACACATCATAACCAATCTAAAATCCTTTAAATGGCAAGAGGAATGCTCCTTCGCTCCATTTTGGATCTAGTTGGACCATACCATACTTTATATTTAATCAAGATCCAAACTACAAACATCTTCCACCTTGAAAAAACTCTCTTGGGGTTGAATCCAGATGCAAAAAGGTTGATTTTTGTATCCTGTACCACCAGAAACGCGATAAATACAATATGCAGTAGCACCCACTATATCCCTTGGGAGATTACCATTTGTTCTTTGATACCAATTCTCAAAAACTTGGACCAATTTTCTGACTTGAAACTGCTTATGGAGCTCCTCCTTGAACAATCTCCTCTATTGATTGAATACTCCTGACCAGTGTTACTCAAATCTGGCCGCCCACTAATATCCACTCCAAGACCATACGTCCCCACACGAAACTATTAGTGACAGGTTGCGTGGAGAAATTGCTGCCGGGAGCCCACAAATTTTTCAAAAAAATTGCTCTGTGTCCAATCCGGTCATAATGAAATCGTTAAAACAAGAGCTAAAAACCACAACTTCGAATAAAAATGAATATTGATTTGCCAAAGTCTGCCGCAGAAATGGTCCATGACGACGCTTCGGGACGAGATCAGACCCTTTTTTCAGTAATTAAACAGAGTTTTGACGTTGAAAAGCTGAATTTACAAAGAGAGAGTACGTATTTAAGCTTCCTTGCAAACATTGCTCAAAAAAGATGACTAGGTAGAGTAAAAAAGGCTGTACTGGTCTCATGGAACACCTAAAAACGCACTTAGACGAAGAAACTATCAAAAATTTAAAAGAAGAACATGCAAGAAAGCGGAGAAAAAAAAGCAATGATATTCTGGAGTTAATGAACATTGAAAAAAATGATGCTCTCAAGAATTCTATCTGTAGCTTTTTGCCGGAGAAGAATATGCCCTTGAGCTTGTTGAGAGCGGAAGAGTTCAAGAATATAAAGAACGCGGATGACCTCGTCAGTGAGACCATGATGAAAATCATATGAAGCGCATGGAACACCTTTTTATAGAGAAGATCAAACAAGAAGTGGATTTAGAACTATTTTGTTTAGTCATCGATGATTGGGTTCACCAAGGCTACAGTTTTAATGGTGTTTATTTATGTTTTGACAAGATGAACAAGATGACGTTTCGCCTTCTTGGAGTACCTCCTTTAAAAAAAACAGAGAGCTAGTGACATTGTCCCTTTCCTGAAGAGTTTGATGAACAAGTTTACTATTGATGAATCAATGCTGGATACAATTGTTGCCGACAACACAAACACGAATAAAAAAGTTTTCAGGGATCTTGAAACATAGTTTGTGGGCTGTCTTAACCATTATTTGGCTCTAGGTGTTAGAGTATTTATCAAATCAGAAACACCTTTATCCGAAGCTTTAGACAAAGTGCAGTTGCTTTTTTACAAGATTAAGAAGTCAAAAAAATTAACAGTAGCTCTTAGAAAATATACGGATAAAGTTCTTATTCTTCCGAATGTGACACGTTGGAGTGGAAAATTTCTCATGATGAAAAGGTACCTTGACATTTGGATGTTCATTGCGCAGTTTGAAGATGATGAAGTTAGTGATCTTATTCTGGGAGAGGATGAAAGAAGAATTCTGGGAAAACATGTTAAGTTTCTCGCTGTTTGTGACCTCTACACAGTTGCTCTTCAGAATGCAAAGTTCAACCTTGGTCAAGGAAAGAAAGCTGTTGCAAATCTCTTAAGAGATGTCAATAATAATGAATCTTTGTTGATGTATTTAGAAGATGATGCAGCGGAAAAACAGCTTTGGCCAGGTTAGTAAAAGATCCTTCTGAAGAAGAAACGAAGGCTCCATCTGGTGATTCTGTGACTGCAGAGGTTTTTTCTCAGTTAAGAAAAAGCAAAAAGAAGAGTATTTTTGCAGATGTGAGGTTCATTCCGGCGACTTCGTACAGTGTAGAAAGGTTGTTTAGCCAATGCAAGCCAATTTTTAGTGACAAGAGGAATAAAATAATTTCTGCAACTTTAAACAGGCTTGTGTTTTTGAAGATAAATAAAGATGAGTTGATGGATTCCGAAATTTATGTTAAAATGAAAAAGAAAATTCCAGGTTCCGATGATAAGGAAGAAGAAGAAGAAGAGATGGTGGAACAGATGGAGGAAGAGAATGACGAAGAAGAAAGAGTAGATTTGATACTTGAGGGATTTTTTTTCTTGGGACAAGGAGTTACATATCGATAAAGAATCCTAAGCTTCAAGGGTTATAAATAAGTTTTATCTTTTCTTCATATAAATATATATAAAAAAGCAGTGACATTTCGGAAAATTATGTTTGCGAGTGGTCGCGGGGACGCCGCAAATTTTCACCCCCTCGCATCCCCAGTATTTTTTCTTATCGTTAAGCGTCCCCACAAATTTCCACCGAAACTCTTTACCCGTAAAAACTCGCAAAAAAATTTTAAGCATCACTGCTCCTGACTCACTCAACCCCATTGTATACATCTCCGACGGCCTTGATTTTTTTACATCAAGTCTAGTGACATCCATTTAAACTTTTCTAATTCAGATTTACCCAAAATACTCCTACTCAAATCCAATTACAACGCATCGAACATCTGATCATTCAACTTGATATGCCTGTATCTCAGTTGCAGCACTCTTTTGCAACTACCCTTTCCAACTATAGCCATCTTTTTTGCCCACATCTTTACAATGCATGCGATATCATTCCTCCAAATATAACTCAAATTTCTCCATCTGCTTTAAACTAATATAATTCAAAGCAGCCCCCGAATCCAACAGGACTGGTGTTACCTTTTCACCAAACATCAACCTTATTTTCTCCTCAATTACCTTAGATTCAATTGTTCCATCATTAATCAACAATATTTTCCCCGCTAAACTCCGTTCCTTCACGAATTTAATGTATCTCCGAATATCCTACAAACTGAGCCTTGGGCTAGAGTCTGATCTAAGCTCAGCAATGGTACATTTCTCTAACTGAACCCAATCAATTTTCCTCAAACTTATCCTTAATTTTTCTCCTTATCTCCTTCAATTACTCAAATGGTATCTGGGTCTTTGGTTTATGATCATCCCTCTGCTATGGAGCACCCCTTTGCTCCAATCATTTCGTTTTTTTAAACACCTCAAACCCAACTTTCAATCCAGCAAACTCAAGAATTCTCTAGAATCCTATTTTCAACTTCACCCTACTCACCATCAGAGACTTGTTTTCCCCGGCACACATCATCTTTTTCTCAACTCCTTCCAATTCCCAATCCCCACTTTTTTGCAGCCTGTTTCAAAGACTTCATCCTTCATCTCCGTCTAGTCTTTTAAAATTTTCAATCCTGCGCTCACCCCTTTACGCATGATCCGAGTTTCCTTAGGATACTTGATGATCTCCCATATGCCTTTATTCCAATTATCTCCATCATTCTTATCACATATATCCATCAACCCTACCTCCTCCCTACTACCTCTCAATCTAGCTAATTTCCACTTCCTGATCGCTTCCACCGCAGCCTCCAACTCATCCTAATCCCCTTTATTCTCACTAACAAACCTCTCTACGATAAGGAGAACATCCTCATGCATCCTACAAAAATCCTGCTAGTTTGCCTTCTGCCTTGGAAATCCTTTCCACCAGGTGAGAACCTGTCATCTTTCATGGGTTCTGAAAACATCCATGAGCTTCTGTACAAAGTATGGGCCTTGATTATAACAGAAGGTATGTGTAACCTAACTGGTCCTCTTAAAGTATTGGTACTTTCCCTCGTATAACATCAATCTCTGGGCATCGACCGTATCTCTCTTTTCTGTTAGAGATTGCAATCTGTAGGTGTGAGCTCCGAGTACCTTATCGACCAAGTAAGGTCCCATCCAACGTAAGGAAAGATTATCGGTCAATCTCGGGGTTCCAACCCTTGATACCAGGGCATGGTCCCCCGAACCAAAATTACTGCTCGAAAACCTGAACTTTTAATTCGCATATCTACGACCCCTTCCTCTTTTTCTATAATCAGTGGCATCATTTCATTTCTCCTAGCTTCCAATTTACCCATCATTTTTATCACCAACTCACAAAATTTTTCCGGGTCTCGATATTCTTTTAATTCACCTCCCACGGAAATATGCAACAAATTGTTCTCCATCTTATCCTCAACTATTCCTCTGAGAGCGTTCCTTCTGGAAAAACTGTTCTAAGCTCACTGGGTGACTATCCGAATCAATTCCCATTGTTCTTCACAACATCTATGACTCGAGGTAGGAGAATAGCTCACCCCTTTTTTTCAACATGAACAAACTACGCAGTTGCCTTAGAACTCTCAATACATATCGATTCATCAGTTCTGCAGCCACGTTGTTTCAGGGTGAGTAAACTACAAAAAACCTATATTCTACCGGGTACAGTTCTTTAAAGGATATTACTTTTTTACACGCGGCAATATATTGGCTCAATTTTGAAATGACCAATTATGTCATAGCAAATTCAGAAAGCACAATCCAACAATCAAGAAATGCAGACAAAAAGACGATCAAAGGATTGCAACCTCCAAGAGAGGTTTAAAAAACCTGTGAGAGGCATGCAGTGCCTCTTACTCGTCGTGAAAAATTTTTATTCTTTTATTATTTTTAAGATTTGAATAAAAGCAAACGAAAAAAATACGAAGCCAAAGGAAAACTAATATGAAAAAGAAGATTTTGAAAATAAGATTTAAAAAAAATGTATATTGATTCAAACAAAAATATTCTCCATCAAAATGCCGATGCAAGATCAGTCAAACAAAAATATTCTCCACCAAAATATCGATGTATATCCATTCAAAAAAATATTCTCAACCAGAATATTGATGTATATTCATTCAAAAAAATATTCCCAATCAAAATATCTATGCAAGTTCATTCAGAAAAAAAATATGAAAAAAACGAAAAACAAAAAAAAAAGTTTAATAAAAAAAATGAAAAAAAATATGAAAAAAAAGAAAAGGGATGAAAGTTTTAGAAAAAAACTGCACCTAGATTAAAATATCAACCCACTTAAGTTTTAAATTTAAATTTTAACAAAAATCCAAATTTTCTGAAATTCAGTTTTCAAAATCATTTGTCTTAAACTTCTAATTAAATCAATTCACAAATATATTTATAAACATTCAGATATATTTTCAAGTTTCTGTATTCAACCTATGGAAAAAGATTTAAATCCATCCTCATCTTCATCGAGGGCAGAGTGGTGAGGGGAGGCCGAGTAATGGGCGCCATTTTTTAAAGACGCGGGGAGCATGAAAAGCTCTCCGCTACGCAAGGGTAATGTAATATCCCATTTTAATATTTCTTAACTTTTAATATTTGTTTTTTTTTATCTTCTAGAACACTTCATTTTGTTCCCAGCCTTTTTTTATATTTCGTCAAAGTTAAAGAAAATGGAACTATACTTAAAAAAACTTAATTCATGACTTTATATTTACAAGAAAATAGAAACAAAAGAACAATTGCTATAATAGCGCTACAATACTTTCTGTTATGTTTAAAATACTAAAGTTTAAAATTATAATTTCTGAAGTAAAAATACTGATGTCCTTTTGAAACACTTGAAGCAACCCTTTGTAATCGTTGAAAGGTGCAAAAACATCTCGTTTTCTGTAGCAACTTAAAAATGTAATTAAATTTCTAGCTCTATTGTTTTTGGAGAGTTTTCTATAACTTTTTTTCAAGTTAGTTCTCAATACTGTTCTCAATTTTTTGTGTTTTTTTTCTTTTGTTTTGTTTTTGCTGATTTTAGCTTAAACGGCCCACTCTTCCCCTCTGCCACCTCCGAGTTTTTGTAGAGTATGATTTTTGGCTATATGGCCGAAATTGAAAATTCTGAAATCACAAATGTCATTAATATCTTAATTTCAACATTAGCATAAATGGTCATTCTCACTAAAATTCAACCAATCACATGCCGAGTGTAAATTACACGCGTGTAAAAAATGGATTCCGTTCTCCGAACCTCTAACAAATCCTATTACAAAAATGCGATACTTGTTCTGTAACCAGCACCACCACAGCGAGGTATTATTAATGAGCCCTCCACAAACTCAGCCCTCTGACTATTACCTCCGTACTAGGGCTACCATTGTGCATCAATAACAATTTTCAACTCACATCTTCCGCCATTACCAATACATACTCCTTTTATACATTCAATAAATCCATGTGTAGCACCAGTTCTCTCTTTTTGCATGATACGTCTCCCTAAATGCCTCCCAATCAACTTCACATCTTTGTCGCAATAGAGGCAAAGATATTTCAACCTGGTGATTTTATTCTTTACTTCGATTTTATTTAGGTTCAGAAATAGGAAGTCATCAAAGACGTTACAGACCTCGTCAACGCTACGATGACCAGCACAGTTGTGGGTGCAGATAGCAAATTTTTCAAAAAAAACTATTTGACTATAACCACCTTACTATCCTTTGTCCTATATATTCAATCATCTCCATTCAAAAATTCACCTTTCTTCTCCAATTTCATATCTTGCTGCAGCAGTTTCATCGGCTTTTTACTTGACATTTCCCCCTTTATTCTCCTTTTCGGAAACGATATTCCCCACTCTTCCTTCGATGAACTTCACCATCTTCTCATCCAGTCTCAACTCCTCTTCAACAATTACCGACACCTTTACCACCTCTGTCTTAGAACTTAAATTCATCCGTTCCATCCTCATTACCTTCCGTTTCAGTACATCTACATCATTTTTACTAGCTAAAAGTTTCATGCCTCTCCAACTAAAGTTTCACTCTTACACTTGCGTATCAACGATGTTTTCCCTCTTGTATCTCTGGGTCTTCTCCGTGGAAGTGTATCCCCATCTAGTCAGAAGGCCCACAAGGGCATTACTGCTACCGGGGATATGCTTGATCATCATCTGGAACTGTTGGATTGAGATGATCCATCGTTGTGTTCTTCTCAGTATCAAATTTTTTATTTCAACTGGGCTGTTCATAAGATAGACTAAATTTTACTGGTCCGTAAAAATCTCAATGGAGACCTCATGCCATATGAGTATGAAATAAAACCGTGCAATGGTTTGTATCAAGGGAAACAATTACTTATTTCTCATGTTCCAATGCAGAGACAAGTTGACGAGCTCGCTGCTCAGAAAATATGCAGATCTCCAGCCATCCTCATCCCACAAGGCTATTACCAAGGACCAAAATTAGAAACTAGCATCAGAAAAAAAACAAAAACCTTTTTCCTTTTTTATATAAATTTAGGATTTGATTTGTTCTGTGGCCAATACTGATGGAAAAATTCTCAAGTTCCTGTTGATTCTCAATGCTCAATCAAGCTTCCGGGGGTTCTTCCATTCGCTTCGCTTTACCTACTTTTTCCCCATACATCATCTTTATTCATCCCTCGAACTCCTACATCCTTGTATTTAAATAATTTCTTGTTTCGGTTAAATCTGGAATGGAACTCGCTAGTTAAGCTGAAATATAAATAATATCATCAAGGTGATCCAGTTTTTCTAACCTCCTTATTTTAGATAACTTAGTGAAGTATTCAGAGTTGTATCGCCAAGTACCATTCTCCGACACCCATCCACATTACGCACCCTCTTACTCACCAGATGGCATTTATCGATGTTCAGCCAAAAAGTTGTAGCCTTAAAACCCTGTAACAGTCTCCCTAACTTCTCCTAATATTCTGAACAGGTAAACGCATATAAAAACGTGTCATCGTTTCACTGAAGACAATCCTGGGTAAGCAAACTCTTCCTTCCAACTTCCCTAACACCTTCGATATCACCCTTTTCTTGCAAGCAGCTATCGCATTTATGAATCCTCCTTGAGCCGTTTTCCAATTATAGCTGCCCTATAGCATCATCATGTCTAAGAACTTCTCTGCCTCGGGTTCCACTCTTAGGTAATCAAACCCGGAGAGCATGTCGAATCATTCAAAGTACCTTTCGTTCCCTTGAAGCCACAATAGCTGTACAAAAATTTCAGGCAACCCGTTTCCACTGGGCTTGACACTCTGATTACAACGCCTCAAACCAACCACCATCCGGTACTCGTTTGTTTTATTCAACTTAGGCATCATCATGATGTGTGGCGAAAATATAGGTCCAGATTTTGAACTACCTTCCCGTTTCTTTTGATTCCATTATCTTGCTTCTCATTACTCCAAAACACTTCTTATTCACCGAATATGGCTTGATACGATACTCAGTCACTTCCTCCTTCATTTCAATGTTCATGGGTACCAACTCCTTAAAGTCTCACTTGGCTTCATTAGTTCCGAAAACTTTTTTATTTTAGAGTAGAATACCCAGCAACTGATAGGACATGGCTGAACTCAGTCAGGACTCTCCCTTTAATGTTAATACTTTATATTCAATCTTAATTCTTAGTAGTTGCTGAGATCCAGGGCTATTGATTTGCGGAAGACTTGCTCCAGCTCAAGTTTCTTATTCTTCAAGCATCACCTCCAAATTAAAATCAAACCACTGCTGTGCCCCCAACGACCTGTTAATCTTGTTTTTTGTTTACAATTCTGTTCACCATTCAAGGGTTCAATATCATCCACTACACCAACAAACCATTCTTCTCTAACTATTTCATTGATTGCCGCTGTTTTCTTAACTACTTTTTCGTCTCCCTGGCAATTACCGAGTTCCTCCACTACATTTACACCCCCTGTATCCGCCTTTTCTACATTTTTTTCCTTAACAAAATCACATCCATTCGTCATGTGACCAGGTGTAAAGCAGAATATGTGTAACTCATTCACCCGAAAGTATTCTTTCCTTTCCTCTTTAGGCATAGAACGAGGAATTATGTGACGGCATTCACCATTCTCTAACTTCACCTTCCTGATTCCCGACAGTTTTTCGAGTTTGGGACCATTTTTCCAGTCCTTAGATTTTCTAGCAACATGTATTTTTTTCTTTTTGAACTTTTCCTTCTTCTGACCTTTATACTTAATGACCATCTCGAGACTCTGAAGTCCAAAAGTGGATACTTCAATAGCCAGTTGACAAAGACTCCGTTTCAATTTATTATATTCCCTGTCAGATCCTCTCTGCTTGAACATTCTAGTTCCACTTGCTTCCTAGTTGCGCTGGCAGTTTTCTAATGATTTTGTAGCATAATTCGTTTTCCATGGTTTTATTTCTCATTTCCAGTCACTTTACAATGGAGTCATATCGGGAAATAAATTTGGCCATGAAACTAGCTAAAGACCCTTAGTTGATTACCTTTAGCTGCGTTACCTGCTTCAAAGCCATTTCCCACTGCTACGATCGTTCTGCATTTTGATCTTCCCAAAAAGCTTCATTATCTTCCTGCGCCGCGTCAGTTTATCCCCTCGTTTCTCAATTCAACTTTTACATTATTCGAAGACATAAAATCAGGTCAACGTTCGGGCGTTTGAGCCTCACCTTGACCACCGTTTTTTTTCATGCACCCTAGTTTGATCCAGCAATATGGTTCCATCTGGTGGCTTGAAAGAATCTATTAAATGTTTATTCCTAGACAATTCTTCCTTCAATCTCCACTTAAAACTCTCCCACAAGGTTACTGGCTCCTAGCTATCACTTTTGCCATCCGGAAAATCTTTATTATTTTTCCCATCTGACTCTGGTTCCTCTTCAGCTCTTTTCCCCGTTAAACTTATCTAGCTTCTCCTGCTAAACCTCTCGCTACATGACATGCTACGCCTACTCGACTTTGATTATGACTAACCTCCAGCTGCCTCAACCATGGTAACAATCTTTCACCAGGCTCCAACAAGGTTTAATATTTTGTCTTTCTAATAAAAATCATATTTGACTTTACTGCTAGTTCTTGCACTACTGTAATTGGGTCATTTCAACCCATGCTTACCTGAAGCTCTTCTGCTTGACGCTTTTCTCTAAATTTTTACTCACTTCTTCCCTCATTATCCAAACTCTCTACTGGAACTGATAACCGAGAATTATAGCTTCTTGACAACTTTAAGAAGCCAGAATATTATTGGTTTTGAATTTAATTCAAATTTGAAATACTTGTTTTCTTCTTAGTACGATTTCTACTGCTGATTCTAAACCTAAAAGTGCCTGCTATTATTTCTCTGTATCCTTAGAAAGTTTGTTCATATTGAGTCTTCACATTTATTATATCTTCTAAAACCTCGACCATTGATTTTAAATTCCTAGAAGTAATTTATCCAATACCTTATTTCCGTTTCATACAGTCAAAATGACACACATAAAATATTACATCATTCCACGTCATCATCCTTAAACTGAAATCTAAACATTGCATTATCTCAAAATCTATGTTCAATTATTCTATGTGAATCAAAGAGATATTGTCGAGTGTCTAAATCCTCTTAATGCCCGCACAAGATGAACCAGCTAACCAACTTTTGCCAAACGAAGGCTCAAGCAGCTATTATTCGCCACCCCTCATTTATATCTAAGCCCTAGTTAATATTAGTATGGCTCCTATAAACTTCAATCTAACCAAAAAATCTATATCACTAAAATAAACCAGTATGGCTGCATTGACTCTGCTAAGTAGCTTAGAACATAGGACTTATAACAAAACAGAAATTCTTAAGTGTATAAATATAAGAATCATTTCTGTTACAAAAATTAATTCAATTAATAAAAGAAACAAAAGCCAAATACTCAATATACCGCTAAATTAGTCGTGTGCACAAGAAATACTTCAATGGTAATGGGCACATCTACTCCACAATTAAATTTCTTAACTCATAACTTCGCTTCTTCCTTGGTTTTTAAAAAATAGGAGTATTCTTCTATTTATTATTTGAGGCTTAAAAACTCATGGCTATTGTATTCAAAACATTGCAGCTAGTTTTCTATTGTGATTATAACTGTATTTCTCTAAAACAGGTCATCACCTTCTACTATTTATCTTTATCCCAATATTTCATTACCCACAATATCAATTTTCTTTTACCAAACAACTTTGTGATAAATATTTCCACAACATCCAAAAAACCAAATTATAACAAGCATAAGACATGCAAAGGAGCTGCGTTTGGCTGAAAAAAGGTTCAAATATTGGTCGCCTACTTAAACTATGCCATTTTTGAATTTTCAGGTACTAGCGGTCAGAACATTAGCTAAAAAATAAACTATCTTGCCCATTGCGTTTTACGTGTCGTTAACAAATAAAATGACTACATGAGGCCTAAAATCAGGGGACAAACTTTGAGTTTATTCAATATATTCGAATATCAGAAACAATAGATTAATAAATCTCTCTCTTTTCGTTAGAATACGCTCTCAATAAAAAATAAAACTTTTCTTTTTTTTCTTTTCCTTAATATCTTAACGGTTAACAAAAACTATTCCAAGTTTACTAAAATATAATATATTTCAAAGTATTTCGAATACCGAGTTAAACTTACCCAATAGGTAACCATATTGCACTTCTACCTATAAGTTTCCCTTATATTATTCTTTGTCAATCGTGATTAACGATATTTCATTTCAAATTTATATCACCGAATATCACCAAATGTAGATTCACAGCATAAAAACATCAGTGAACAAACACCCTTGTATAACACCACGGGCAAAAATTAACACATAATACGAAGGTAAAAAACAGTAAATTGGGTTCTCAAATCACCTCAACCTGTTCATATCTCCTGAAAAACACTTCAAAGCAAACCAACAACCGCTTATTACCATCATATCTCCATC
Organism: Labyrinthula sp. Ha; assembly: GCA_015227615.1. Classification (NCBI taxonomy): domain Eukaryota; class Bigyra; order Labyrinthulida; family Labyrinthulaceae; genus Labyrinthula; species Labyrinthula sp. Ha. The sequence continues at coordinate 21,478 of JAALGZ010000097.1, read as the reverse complement.
ATAAGTTCATAATATAACATAAGTTCACGTACATATCAATACCCACTAAAATTTTAACCACATTTCACCTTTTAGCAAGATGTAAAACACCACTGAACAGGAAAGCTGAAATAAACTATATCAAAAACATAACAACATACCTCAACAATGCCTTATCAGTATTGATAAATCAATATCAAAGAAATTTAATAGCACAAAATTAAATCTCAAAAGCTATTTAAGTAGTTATGGATATTTAAATATTGCCCAAATAACTTATTGAGGAAGAAAATATATTATCATTTTTTCCATTGTGAAGACTCGATACTTCCAGATAACTCAAGATAATAGCTTTTAAGAAACTGATTAAACAAGTTTAACTAAAAAAACTAATATAAACAGATAAATTTCCTCAAAATAATAACCAAAATTTTTTAAATAGTAGAGGCCAAGAAGAGTTTTCTCGTCTCTCACTTAAATGGGATAAAAACAGAAAAAGAAATATTCAAAGACTGATATTTATGATTTTTTTTTGTAAACTTAATGTTTCACTAGAAAAGTTTTAAATTCTTACCTCTTAAATATTCGCCTGAATAATTCTATATATTATCCAATTGAAAAACATATCCATGGATATAATATTCAATATCTCAGAAACTAAATTTAAGGAAAGAATGCATTCATCAAAGAATATTTCTATTGTATTGAAGAAATATATTATTGATGAACTTTTCTGTAAACTAATCTCAGCACCAGCTTATTCTAAATGAAAATGAGGATAAGAATAAAACACTTAAAGACAATCTATTTAGAAACTAGAATATCTTCTTTTGAAAATCCATTGTTAACATAGAATATTGGGTTAAATCCTTTTTTAGTTTTTCTCGTATTTACAAGTAAGATCTAGAAAAAAAAATAAAGGAAACAACCTAAAGTTATTATGGATTACTTCAACTGAAAGCGGAAAACCCTGGATAGAATAGCTTGTCTTTATGTTTAAGAGTGTTCGAAGTAAACAAATAATTGGAAACAGAAACGCAAAAGGAGTTCAAAGAAAAATAAATTCGTGAATAGCAAGTTGAATGCTAATTTTTAGTACTAATAATCACTTCATATCTACACTCTGAGAAAATCATCGACAGCATCTTTATCTATTTTCTTGCTCGAGTATATTTTTCTCTTCAACCATATCTTGAATCCGAATCCAAAATAAGCTTTTTATTCTATAGCGAAGAAAATTGAAAACTAATTTAGTTTCTGTTTTCAAGTAAATATCCAAAATAATATTAGGTGCAAAAGTAAACCTAGCAAATGCTTTGAACACAAATGACTCTTTGATATCAACTTCTGCTAAAAACCAACAGATAATTTTTGTGAAAGCAACTAAACTCACTGGATGGCCAAAATTAATTTCTCTTCTATTTCCATTAAAACCTTTAAACCTCGAATCTATAACTTCAGGAAGTAATTCTGGAACAATAAAAGCATTTTTTTCTCTTGGATCTGCAAATAAAACCAAACTATGTAAAGCTAAGTTTAAAACATATTCTCTTTCTTTTCTTGTATATTGTTTTAATAAAACTTCAAATAAATCTTTTCTTATTATTCCAGTATCAATATATTTTCTATAGTTTGAAAATACTTTTTTATTTGTTCTAAAAGCAAGTTGATGAAAACTTTCATCACGAATAAAACTTCCCAAAGCTTGAGCTAAATAAGAAGGTGCAAAAAATATAAAATTTTCTTTTTCAGCTAAATTTATATCTTTGAAATAAGAAATAATTCCTTCTCTAGAATAAATTTCTAACATTTTTTCCATTTCCTCTTCAGAGAAGTTACATTTTTTAGCTTTTAGTTTAAACTTTTGAACTGTCATATAACTTGATTCTTCTCGACAATTATCCAAGAATAATACATAAACAGATTTAATCCGTAAACGTTGATTTAATAAGGTATTTCTATGTGTATACATTAACTCCTCTTTGATTGCCTTTTTACGGCTCTTATCATGATCAACAGCATTTTCAATAGGGAAGAAAATAGTTTCTCTATCTTCAATAATATTTAGGTTTCCAGAAAGATTAGATAGAAAAGCTTCAAAAATATGGTTTACATCTTCAAGTGTTTTATTCTTCTTTAAAAAAGTACTTAAATAAGTTCCAATAAATAAAACATATGCTTTTGGAGTATTTTTTAAAATAGTTTCAGACCAAAATTTTAGTCTAGATAAATCGTTCTTTTTCAATTTAGTCATATTAAAAACAACTAAATAATAAGCTTTTTTATTCATAAAAATATGGTGAACTGAGGAAAAAACTTCTTGTCCACCAAAATCATAAACACGTAAATAAGTATCAGTTGTTCTGAAATCTGAACGGATATTAGTTGTATATTGTTCAACAAAACTTTTCTCTCTTATAGTTCTTGTAATCAACTCATCTTCAAAATCTAAGATATATTTTGACTCTTTTGGAACTTCATTTCCAATACTATATTTAATATTCAACATATTCTTTACTCTTTGAACAGTAAGATCATATTTTGTAAGTGGTTTAAACTCATTCCAAACGTGGTCAACTTGAAATATTTGATAATCTTCCAAAACTAAAGTAGATTGTGTTTCTTTTTGAAAACTTTTTCCAGATAAATTTCTTAATAAAGAAGTTTTTCCAGTTCTTCCATCACCTAAAAATAAAACCAAATTAAATAAAATACCCATAAGAATAACTGAAACTTCTTTTAACACTTCATACTTTTCATATTTACTTTGTAAAGCAGAATGAACAAGTTCTTTTAACATTTTAGTTCTTCCTTTAGGTTCAATAGAAATCTTATCAACTTGAAGACCAAGAATAGAAGGATGTGAATCAACTAATTCTTGTAACTCAATAATATCTTCTTCTGACAGCTTTATAGATCCTCCAGAATAATTATAATTCAAACTTTTTATTGTTTTATTAGTTTTCAGGAAGTTTTTAATAGCTGAAATAACACCTTTATCTTGAACATCTTCTCCAATACTAAAGCCTCAATATTCTAATAAGAAATACTTTATTCTTAGAATTGTTTTGTTAAAAGATAAACTTTTAAATACATTTGATATATATTTTGCGCTGAAGCTATTTTTGAATAGACTAAATAATAGTATAAAATATTTTTACTATATATCTTTTACACTGATTGATTTCAATAAACTGCAAAAAGAACTCACTTCAGGAATATTACAATGGTAAAACCTAAACTAAATATATAAAAAAATATACCCCAATCTATTCAGCTTTAATATTTTAAGATGTTGAAAGTTTTCGTCACTGAATATGCAGTTTGCAAAACTAAAGTCAAGAAAACAAAATAAAATACCTGAGTACTTTCACAGCTGGAAAACAAGGAATAAATCTTGTAAATATAGATTCGACAGCATCAAAGGGACAATATCGAAAACTAACATAAAGATAAAAGAAGATAGAATACTCTATAAAAGACACTTCTTGAGTTGGTTGGAACCCTTTGACAAACTCAGTTATCTCCCTTTTGAAGTTGTCTTTGTTTATTGGGTTTCTAAAATTATCGTGTTCCCTTTGAATAATGTAGTTAATTAAAATACCATTTAATAATAAATTTTGCTTCATGATCTCTTTCTTCATATTGTTGTTTAATTGAGTTCATCATTTTATTTTTTGTTTATTTGTTTTTGTTATTTTAGTACATAAATTAACTGCCCAAAATATTTTTTTGTGTAAAAGTAATCATTCAAAAAAACCAAGTTTTTGAATTAAGTAAATTAGACATTGTTACTGTTGGAACATTAACGTTAATAATAAAATATCATTTTGATTGACACAAAACTAATATTAAAAAGTCTCTAAACAATAGTATTTTAATGATTATTATATTGTAAGGGGTCCAACAATGGGATATTTTTGATCAAGGATGGGATTTGATTTGTTAATAATTTATCAATAAGAAATTTTAATCCTTATTCTTTTTTATTTCTTAATTCTATATATCTCTACTCACCTAAGCTAGTCGAGTTACAATATTTACTAAGTATCCGAAACATATTAATCATTTCGTACTTAAATATGTATTTATAAAATATTCAAAATGCTATCTTTTCCCTTGCCCATCCCATTGTACCAAATTTTCTAACTTGTACATTTTTTTTGCATAACTTTTCTTAACAAAACAAAGACGGGTTTTATAAACACATCTGCAGTATTATTAGATTAAATTATAGAGGATATTCTGTGGCAGTACCAATTGAGTCCGAGGAACTAACTCAGCACGAGCCTACTATCTTGCCCGTACTCTGTACAGTAAGACATTGTTGTATTTACGTTACTTCCATTAGCAGATGTTTTCGTTCGGCATGATCACTCTGGTTAAAAAAACATTTTGTTTCTTCGTGAATCTTGAGTTTGATTTTTCAAAATCCAATCCATAATTGAATGAAAATAACAATCACAACCGATAATGTTAATTAGATACCAGTTGAGGTGATCCAGCGGTTCAAGTACAGTATGATATAGATCCAGATGTTTATTCATCTTTTATTAGATGTTTGCTGGTGTTATTTCACCAAGATTTATATTTTCAGCTATATTCATCTCTCTCAACGTAGTTCTATCTACATTCAAGCTCCACAAGACCCACAATGAACCCAACGGGGTATATCTACTCCGCTTATTGACGTTTAGTTTGTTTAGTTTTATCCATTGATCACTTATTGTGTAGGGTTCAATACAATTGGAAAAAGAATTTATGATCCAGATGATTTTAAGGCTTCCAGTCTTTTTGCATTACATTCAGGTCCAAGGAGGTGCTATACTACTAGGTTCCGATGATTCCAGGTTCCAGGTTGGTGCTGGAGTAGCTTCTTTTGCTACTATTATATCTTGGTTTTGTCTTTCTAACTATCCGGAGTTTTCTTGAAATGCATTTAATTTGAAATCAGTCAGGTGCATTTGAATTTAGTAGAGAGCATCCAGATCTTATTCTGGGCGATGTGTAGGTGCGCGTGGGAAGGTTCCAGTGGTTTACAGCGCTGTTTTCTAGGTTATGTTCAAGACTTTGTGAAGTTAAAGTTCGAGTTTCATGGCCAGGAGACACAGGTTTTTCACTTTGCTCTAGATATTCAATGACCTTGTTTTGCTGAAGTGCTTGTTTCAGAGATATTCTTTCACTGAGATACCGTGGCGTTTTAGGTTTCAAGACAGTTGTTTCACGTGCTACTTTCAGTTGTACATTCAGAGCTTCCTGTTCACCGAAGGTTTGGATTCTTTAATCTACAAGTTTGTAGACGTTTATATCTCCATCCTGCAGTTACAGAATTAATACGTGTACTGGCTTTTTTGGACAAAGCTGTCAGTTTACCAAGTATTATCACTTGTGTATTTATAGATAAGTGTGACTTCTGTTTGCTGTATTGAGAACCGGCACCATTTTCCATTCCAAAGTCCCGATTTTCAATTTTCCTTACGTTTCTATTTTGCCTTTACTCACTCTTTACTTCCGTATTCTGATATTTCTAATTTCGTGGGTTGCTATGGTGATGAATCCATCAATTGGTTTGATTTATTTGGTTTTTGTTTTTTCTTGATGTACCTATGTTTTCTAAGATCTCTTACTGCTCAGCTGTATCTTTTGGTAAGTTCCAGGATGCCGGTGTTTGCTTCCTTAATTTTGGCTGCGGAATGTTAGCCAGAGCATCGAGTACTTATTTTATCAGGTGTTGTTACATGCCTTGCGATGCCACAATCATTCTCCACACCTCCTCCGAAGCTTTGCTCTGCACAACAAAATCTTCCGTAAACGTATTAAGTGCATCAAATCTCAGGTTCCACGAGACCATCTAACTGTCCTACCACTTTTCCTGTTTAGCTCATATAAAAATTTAGTTGATGAAAGAGGTTCCGTTGAGGTTTCACCAGTTTGGATCCCTCTCGTGACCTTACTCTTAAAAATCTAACCTTGAATTCTAGCGATTTACTTATTCTTGTAGAGGTAGATCTGGGTTAGGGTATGTCAGTTCCTTAAGGTTAAAATCTATTTCACCAGTGCAAATTACAGTTCTTTTTCTTTCTTCTTAGCTTTTCTTTTCCTTAGCTTCTAATGTATTGTGTCCTTGATTCCCCTTAAACGCCTAGAGTACACTGCTTGAACGCCCAGGCTCTGTGTTCCGTTAAGCTAACGGAAAGCCTAAATTTTAACCGCAACATCTCAGCAGGGTCTGTCTTTCTGTGACTAATGATGTGTTCAAGTGTCATCTTACTTAACAAACCGCCTGTAGATAGCACGAATGCCTGAAACTGGCCTCCAAATTCTAAATTAGCATTTTCCTTATTCTTTGATTCAATCCTCCTACCTAAAACTAGATGCGCTAAGTTGATTAACTCAACTGATTCACTGGAATTATTTTTTACAACTAGAGAAGTCAAAGCTTCTCTCAGTGAGTCAATTGATCTAAAATTCTTCTTCGATGAAAGAGAAACGACTGAAACATCAAATGCAGTTTTCCCCTGAGGTGATGTGACCAAAAGATCAGTCCGTCTTCCATGATTCTCATTGAAGGGTTCTAAGGCAACTGTAGAGCCGGTACCTCTAAAAAGTCCGCTAAAATTTTCTTAATGCTCTCATGACGAGAAACTTTCATTTGCGAGAAACAAGAGCATTGCTCAAAATGTGTAATCCTTTCTCTCGAGCAATCATTTTTACATCTTGGAGTTAAAAGTAATCTTGAACACAGAGCTGCACAGAAATCAGCATTAAAAATTGTAGTTTTGGTTTCTACAGGTAATGTATGCATCCATTTTGATGCAATTTCGGTACAATTTTCAGTAAAAGACAGTTTTTCAAATTCATTTAAAGTTTGGAATGCATTAGCAATCATTTCTTTGTAAGAGTTTTTCAGTCTTCCACACTGCTTAATTATCCCTAAATCCGAAAGAAAATTCTCACATTCCATTTGTCTTTCAGAGAGTTCTTTACTGGCATTCAATCCATTTTTAGAGACTAAATTTGGAGACATTAGCCCTAAGCCACCATTCCTGATTGGTAAATGTAACAAATCAGGATTAAATGATGTAAAGGAGAACTTTGATGTGAAGTAACTAATGAAAGAGCAAATTGAATTGTGTAATGCCTGACTTTGGTCAGAATTGATTGAAGTTGTGCGTAGAAAAAAAATTAGTTGCGGAAGAACACATGTCCGTAGCAGGTAAAAGGCATCTTGATGATGCAAGAGTTTTAATCTCTCTAATTTCGAATTAAATTCATCTAAATGTTTCTTTAAAAAGGTTTCATTAGTAGCTAATGTTGAACCAAGAAAGTCATTTTTATTAGGATTAGGAAAAATTTTTGTTTTTTCAGGAGAAAGCTTAAGATGTGATGAGTCTTGAAAGGATTCAAAAACTTCTTCTACTTTTTTGATTAGATCAGACTCTTGAGATGCTTTTGAAACAATTACTAAATCATCTAGGTAAGTAAAAATTTCTTCTTTTGGAAGGGTTTCTTGAAGCCTCAAAATTATTTTACTAAGAGAAATCGAGAAAAGTAATGGGCCTAGTGGATCACCTTGTCTGACACCTGAACTGGATTGGAGGAAAGATCCATCATTTAGAAACAATTTTCCAGCTGAACCGTAGCTCCAATTAAAAATTCTACTCAATCTAGGACATCTTTTTTTCACCTGCTGAATTAAGAAATTTTTATAAACTGAGTTGAAAGCATTCTTGATGTCAAACGTGAGAATCTTAAATCCTTCTGAAATTCGTTTTCGAGCATGATGAATCAAAGGTTCAACACCTCCAAGTGAACCTCAGCCTAGTTGGTTAAAAAGTAAGGGATTTGGCAACATGCGCAAGATCCCTTTCACTGCAATCCGGTAAAAAATTTCCCCAATTGCAATGGGACGTAAACCACCAGATGGTTTCTTCAAGACAATTAATTTCGAAGAAGTTAAAGCCTCTTTGAAGCATTGACGACCAGTACTGATGTCGATCATTAGATTTTGAGAATTTTTTTGAAAGATTCCAAATGTTTAACTAAATTGAGTAAGTTCCCATCAAAACCTGAAACACCACCACCAGTGTCAGAGGAAAAATGATTTAAAATTATTTTGACAAAGCTTAATGAAAAGTTAAGGTTACAAATTGGCAAATTTTTCCATTAAGTAAGGTACTCAAAAGGATGTTTTCTAATCAAATCCTGCTTGATGTCTGTAGTGATTCTGAGTTGAACTGTGGATCCATCATTGAAGAGATTTCTAGAAGCCTTCCTATTTTTTTTTAAGTTTCAGTAAATGATGAATTTTCGTTTTCAAATCAAGTTGTTTTGGAGAGAATTCTGCATTAAAGGCAGAGTGTAGTAGCGAAGCATCTAATTTGTGTGGAAACTCAGTAGAGAATTTTCGTAAAGTGCCAAGTTTGTTCTTAGTAATGATTGAGTTAAATGCTAATTTTGGTGAGCAAAGTAATCTGAAAAGTTTTACTGGAGAAGGGCCTTGATTGTAAGAGTTACAGAGCAAGTTAACGTTTTTCAAAAATAATTTAGATTCAGAAATGTTTAAAGATGATTCTTTCCTAGGTAACTGTACCAAGAATTCAAAGGCATCATTAAGATCCTTAGAGCTGGGATCTTCATTTTTCAAAACAGTGAGTAAATGGTCAAATCTTGTAAATGAAAAAGTTGACTCCGAACTTTCATTCTGTGACGAGAGATGATGATGATTCAGATCTTGTGCAAGAGACTCAGAACTCTGACTTGAGTTACCAGAAAGAAAATATTCTTCTAACCCACTGTCAGGAGCATCTTGGAAGACTAAAGCCTCTTCTGAAGTTTCCAAAAGCCTACGATCCTCTGCAGTTGACGCTAGGTTGCAGTACCTAGCATGATGAGCCAAACTTTTAACTACGCGATTACATTGACATCTTGAAAAATTAAATTGAAGTAGTAGCTCGTCATTGAAATCACCTTGATGTTTTTTAAGCAAATGTTCCACTAGATTCTTGTAATTGTTGCTGCAAACTGGGCAACAGGAAAAGGTCATTGAAAACAGAAAACCCAGTAAGTTAGTGGTACGCTCGCAAGATTAAAAAGTACAGAAACAAAATGTAGATTTAGATGTGATGCAGTAAGAGTTGAGAGATAAAAAATATATTAAATAGGGGTAGCTTCTTGAGTAGAATAAGAATATGTGAATAAAAATGAGATATAATAAGTTCCAGAGAAAAAATGAGTCGATACCAAATATATGGAAATTAAGATGTCCAGAAGCAAAATGTGGACTTAGATATGATGTAGTTATAGGTTTAAGTAGTATTTTTAATGTAGTAGGTTTAAGTAGTATGATGAATGAAGTAGGTATAGGTTTAAGTAGTATGTAGTAGGTTTAAGTAGTATGAAGTAGGTTTGAGTAGTATGATGAATGGAGTAGGTTTAAGTAGTATGTTGTAGGGTTAGGGTTAGGGTAATTCAGCTCCTTAAGGTTAAACTTTTTATCACACTCTTAATTATGTTACAGAAGTTTCTTTTTCTTTTCTTTCTTTCTCTTAAAACAGTGCACAAATTATTCTTTCTTTCGTCCTTCTTTGATTGTTTTCTTCTTAACAGCCTCTTGCACACAACTTGAATGCCCAGCTTCGATGTACCGTTAGACTAACGGAAAGTCTGTACTTCAGACGTAACAACTCACCAGGGTCTTTTTTACCTTGTCTAATGACGTGTTCTAATGATTCTTTACTGATCATACCACCAGTAGAGAGAACAAACGGTTGAAATTGACCACCAAAATCTAGTCCAGTGTTTTCTCTGTTCTTGGATGCCACTCTTTTCCTTAAGACATTTTCGGCTAACCTAAGCAAAATTGAAGATTCTCTGGAATCATTGTTTAAACGTAGAGAGGCCAAAACTTCCCTCAGAGAATCAAGGGTTCTAAAATTCTTTTTAGATGTAAGGGAAACAACAGAAACATCAAATGCAGTTTTTCCTTGTGTAGTAGAAACTAAAAGATCAGCCCTTCGATTGTTGTTCTTGTTAAATGGCTCTAGTGAAACAACACAGTTTGTTTCTTTAAAAAAATCAGCTAAACATTTTTTAATGTCTTCATGTCGTGAAACCTTAACTTGAGAAAAACATGAACATTGCTCAAAATGGTTGATTCTGTCCTCAGAGCAGCCGTTCCTACAGCTAGGTGAAAGCAGTAATCTTGAGCAAATTGATGCACAGAAATCTGGATTTAGAATTCTAGTTGAAGCTTCTACGGGAAGTGCATGCAACCATTTAGAACCAATTTCAGTAGAGTTTTCCGCAAAACAAAGTTTTTCAAAGTCATTGAATGAATCAAAGAGATTGTTCATGATTTGTTTGTAAGCATCTTTGAGTCTACTAGACTGCTTAATCACATCGAGATCAGAATGAAAATTTTCAGATTCCATTTGCCACTTAGAAAGTTCTTTGCTTGCCTGGAAACCATGTTGAGAGATTAACAAAGGAGACATTAGCCCTAATCCACCATTGCGAATGGGTAAATGTAGTAAATCAGAGTTGAACTTTGTAAACGAAAACTTTGAAGTCAAGAATTGAATGAATGAGTTGATTGAGGAATGTAGTTTTTGACATTGTTCGGCATCGACAGGTGTTGTTCGTAGAAAAAAATTAAGCTGAGGAAGGACACATGTCCGTAACAGGTAAAAGGCATCTTGATGATGCAAGAGTTTAAGTTTTTTTAGTTTTAAATTAAAGTCATCTAAGTGTTTGTTGAAGAGTGTTTCATTTTGAGAGAGTGTTGACCCAAGAAATTGATCTTCATTAGAGCTAGAAAATATTTTTGTCTTTTCACTACAGAGTTTTAGATGTGATGATGTTTCAAAAGAGTTAAACACATCTTGAACTTTCTTGATTAACATTGTTTCATCAGAAGTTTGGGAAAAGATTACTAGATCATCCAAGTAAGTAAAAACTTCATCTTCAGGTAGGGCTTGTTCTAGTTTTTGAATGATTGGACTAAGTGCAATTGAGAAGAGTAAAGGGCCTAATGGATCACCTTGTCGTACACCAGATGTTGAATGTAAGAAACTACCATCGCCTAAGAAAAGTTTTGCAGCTGAGCCGTAACTCCAGTTAAATGTCCTGCACAGTAGTTTACATCTTTGCTTAAGTTCTTTCATTAAAAAATTTCTAGAAACCGAATTAAAAGCATTTTTAAGATCAAATGTAAAAACTTTAAGTCCATCAAAAATCTGTTTTCGAGCATGATGAATCAAAGGTTCTACTCCACCAATTGATCCACAGCCTAGTTGGTTAAAAAGTAAGGAATTCGGTAACATGCGCAAAATTCCTTTCACTGCAATGCGGTAAAAGATTTCTCCAATTGCAATGGGCCGCAGACCACCAGAGGGTTTCTTGAGAACAATTAGTCTAGAGGTAGTTAACGCTTCCTTAAAAAGTTGAGTTCCTTTTGAAATGTCCATCATTAGGAGTTGCAAAAATTTTTTAAATGAGTCCAGGTGCTTAATTGTTTTAAGTAAGGTGCCGTCAAACCCTGAGATCCCACCTGCAGTGTCTGTAGAAAATTGGTTACAAATGATTTTAACAAAGTCAAGAGAGAAATTTAGATTAGAAATGGGTAAGTTCTTCCAAGTGGAAAGTTGTTCAAAGGGATGTTTTTCCATGAGTTGCTGCCTTAGCTCTGGAGAAAAATCAAGCTGAATCTGCGAATCATCATCAGAGAGAGCTCTAGAGGCTCTTTTAATCTTCCTAAGTTTAAGTAGATGATTTACTTTAGTTTTTAAGTCAGTGTTCTTAGAAGAAAATGATGCATTAAAAGATGCATGTAAAGTAGACGCGTCTAAATTGTTTGGAAATGAGGTAGCATTCTTTCTAAAATATGAGATCTTGTTTTTGGTAACAATTGCATTAGCCACGAGCTTAGGTAGACAAAGAATTTTGAGCAACTTGATTGCAGTGGGTGATTGGTTGTAATCATTACAGAGTGTGTTAAGAAGTTTTAGAAAATATTTTGGTTTCAGTAAGATTAAGTGAAGTGTCTTTTCGTGGAAGTCTTGCCAAAAAAATTAAAGAGTTAGAAAGAGCAAGAGAGGAAGGTTGTTCCTCTTGTAAGACATCTAGTAGGAACTTAAACTCCGAAAGTAAGAATCTTCCATCTTCGGTTTCGATGGTTTCAGTTGTTGTTAAATCATCCTCGGTTAGGCTAGAAAATGAATTTTTTGAGAGAGATGATGCTGTGAAGCTTAGTGTTTTGTTGTTTTGAATAGTTTCAGGTTGAATAAAAGTTGTAACTGGAGTAGAAGCATTAGAAGATTCAACATCCAAGGCAAGTTTGCAGTAGCGAGCATGATGTGGCAAACTCTTAACCACACGACCACATCGACACTTTTTGAGGTCATAATCAGCAAGAACCTCAGTTGTCAAGCAACTTTGATGTCTCTTCAGTAGGTGTTCATGAATATTTTTATAGGTATTTTTACAGAAAGGACAAGTACTACAGACCATAATAATATCGGGTCAGAAGATTCGACGATGTAATTGAATCAAACTTTTAAAAGCTTCTAGAATGAGTTATGTCAAGTTAAATATATGAATCTGGGTTAGTTTTCAACGAGTAATAAGAATATATAATTAAATATAGAGTATAATAAGTTCTTAAGAAAATAAAGGCTGAATGAAAGTATCGGTAATTTAATTCAATGAAAAAGTTTGGGTTCACTTCAGAAGCTTCGAGGATGAGTTATGCAACGTTAAATATATGAAAACAGGGTATTTTCCAACAAGAAGTAAGAATATGTTACCAGAAATTAAATACAATAAGTTATAACTTCTCTGAGTTGAACACAAAAAATAGGTAATCAGATTGAGTGAAAAGTTGATGCTCGCTTGAGAAACTTCTAGGACAAGTTAACAGCTGTAAAATATATAAAATTGGGGTAGTTTTTAGCGACAAATGTAAATATATTAGTGAAAATTTCTTTTATAGATTCCTTGAATAACAAGTAAATATGTATAGAGAATATGGTTGATTAAAATGTCAAGAATGTCAATGTTAGTTTAATCACCTTCTAGATCGAGTTCAGAGAACTAAAATATATCAAAATGGGGTAATTTTAAGAGTAGAATTTGAAAATATCTATAAAAATAAGCTTAAAAGACTTCTTGGATATGAATAATCTCGATAAGTAATGCTGGTGATTAAATGACCCAGAATGCAAAAACCGATTAAATCCGATTCTGATGGAAGTAAAACCAGGTAAGAGTAGCACAATAGTTATATTTATCTTCTTTTAGGCCACTTTCTTAATAAAAATATATTTGTAGTCACTTCTAGAGAAGATCAAGTTTCGTGTTAGAAATGTAGCTGCGCAATTAAGTAAGGGTAATTCAGCTCCTTAAGGTTAAACTTTTCATCACACTCTTAATTATATTACAGAAGTTTCTTTTTCTTTTCTTTCTTTCTCTTAAAACAGTGCACAAATTATTCTTTCTTTCGTCCTTCTTTGATTGTTTTCTTCTTAACAGCCTCTTGCACACAACTTGAATGCCCACCTTCGATGTACCGTTAGACTAACGGAAAGTCTGTACTTCAGACGTAACAACTCACCAGGGTCTTTTTTACCTTGTCTAATGACGTGTTCTAATGATTCTTTACTGACCACACCACCAGTAGAGAGAACAAACGGTTGAAATTGACCACCAAAATCTAGTCCAGTATTTTCTCTGGTCTTGGATGCCACTCTTTTCCTTAAGACATTTTCGGCTAACCTAAGCAAAATTGAAGATTCTCTGGAATCATTGTTTAAACGTAGAGAAGCCAAAGCTTCCCTCAGAGAATCAAGGGTTCTAAAATTCTTTTTAGATGTAAGAGAAACAACAGAAACATCAAATGCAGTTTTTCCTTGTGTAGTAGAAACTAAAAGATCAGCCCTTCGATTGTTGTTCTTGTTAAATGGCTCTAGTGAAACAACACAGTTTGTTTCTTTAAAAAAATCAGCTAAACATTTTTTAATGTCTTCATGTCGTGAAACCTTAACTTGAGAAAAACATGAACATTGCTCAAAATGGTTGATTCTGTCCTCAGAGCAGCCGTTCCTACAGCTAGGTGAAAGCAGTAATCTTGAGCAAATTGATGCACAGAAATCTGGATTTAGAATTCTAGTTGAAGCTTCTACGGGAAGTGCATGCAACCATTTAGAACCAATTTCAGTAGAATTTTCCGCAAAACAAAGTTTTTCAAAGTCATTGAATGAATCAAAGAGATTGTTCATGATTTGTTTGTAAGCATCTTTGAGTCTACTAGACTGCTTAATCACATCGAGATCAGAATGAAAATTTTCAGATTCCATTTGCCACTTAGAAAGTTCTTTGCTTGCCTGGAAACCATGTTGAGAGATTAACAAAGGAGACATTAGCCCTAATCCACCATTGCGAATGGGTAAATGTAGTAAATCAGAGTTGAACTTTGTAAACGAAAACTTTGAAGTCAAGAATTGAATGAATGAGCTGATTGAGGAATGTAGTTTTTGACATTGTTCGGCATCGACAGGTGTTGTTCGTAGAAAAAAATTAAGCTGAGGAAGGACACATGTCCGTAACAGGTAAAAGGCATCTTGATGATGCAAGAGTTTAAGTTTTTTTAGTTTTAAATTAAAGTCATCTAAGTGTTTGTTGAAGAGTGTTTCATTTTGAGAGAGTGTTGACCCAAGAAATTGATCTTCATTAGAGCTAGAAAATATTTTTGTCTTTTCACTACAGAGTTTTAGATGTGATGATGTTTCAAAAGAGTTAAACACATCTTGAACTTTCTTGATTAACATTGTTTCATCAGAAGTTTTGGAAAAGATTACTAGATCATCCAAGTAAGTAAAAACTTCATCTTCAGGTAGGGCTTGTTCTAGTTTTTGAATGATTGGACTAAGTGCAATTGAGAAGAGTAAAGGACCTAAGGGATCACCTTGTCGTACACCAGATGTTGAATGTAAGAAACTACCATCGCCTAAGAAAAGTTTTGCAGCTGAGCCGTAACTCCAGTTAAATGTCCTGCACAGTAGTTTACATCTTTGCTTAAGTTCTTTCATTAAAAAATTTCTAGAAACCGAATTAAAAGCATTTTTAAGATCAAATGTAAAAACTTTAAGTCCATCAGAAATCTGTTTTCGAGCATGATGAATCAAAGGTTCTACTCCACCAATTGATCCACAGCCTAGTTGGTTAAAAAGTAAGGAATTCGGTAACATGCGCAAAATTCCTTTCACTGCAATGCGGTAAAAGATTTCTCCAATTGCAATGGGCCGCAGACCACCAGAGGGTTTCTTGAGAACAATTAGTCTAGAGGTAGTTAACGCTTCCTTAAAAAGTTGAGTTCCTTTTGAAATGTCCATCATTAGGAGTTGCAAAAATTTTTTAAATGAGTCCAGGTGCTTAATTGTTTTAAGTAAGGTGCCGTCAAACCCTGAGATCCCACCTGCAGTGTCTGTAGAAAATTGGTTACAAATGATTTTAACAAAGTCAAGAGAGAAATTTAGATTAGAAATGGGTAAGTTCTTCCAAGTGGAAAGTTGTTCAAAGGGATGTTTTTCCATGAGTTGCTGCCTTAGCTCTGGAGAAAAATCAAGCTGAATCTGCGAATCATCATCAGAGAGAGCTCTAGAGGCTCTTTTAATCTTCCTAAGTTTAAGTAGATGATTTACTTTAGTTTTTAAGTCAGTGTTCTTAGAAGAAAATGATGCATTAAAAGATGCATGTAAAGTAGACGCGTCTAAATTGTTTGGAAATGAGGTAGCATTCTTTCTAAAATGTGAGATCTTGTTTTTGGTAACAATTGCATTAGCCACGAGCTTAGGTAGACAAAGAATTTTGAGCAACTTGATTGCAGTGGGTGATTGGTTGTAATCATTACAGAGTGTGTTAAAAGTTTTAGAAAATATTTTGGTTTCAGTAAGATTAAGTGAAGTGTCTTTTCGTGGAAGTCTTGCCAAAAAAATTAAAGAGTTAGAAAGAGCAAGAGAGGAAGGTTGTTCCTCTTGTAAGACATCTAGTAGGAACTTAAACTCCGAAAGTAAGAATCTTCCATCTTCGGTTTCGATGGTTTCAGTTGTTGTTAAATCATCCTCGGTTAGGCTAGAAAATGAATTTTTTGAGAGAGATGATGCTGTGAAGCTTAGTGTTTTGTTGTTTTGAATAGTTTCAGGTTGAATAAAAGTTGTAACTGGAGTAGAAGCATTAGAAGATTCAACATCCAAGGCAAGTTTGCAGTAGCGAGCATGATGTGGCAAACTCTTAACCACACGACCACATCGACACTTTTTGAGGTCATAATTAGAAAGAACCTCAGTTGTAAAGCAACTTTGATGTCTCTTCAGTAGGTGTTCATGAATATTTTTATAGGTATTTTTACAGAAAGGACAAGTACTACAGACCATAATAATATCGGGTCAGAAGATTCGACGATGTAATTGAATCAAACTTTTAAAAGCTTCTAGAATGAGTTATGTCAAGTTAAATATATGAATCTGGGTTAGTTTTCAACGAGTAATAAGAATATATAATTAAATATAGAGTATAATAAGTTCTTAAGAAAATAAAGACTGAATGAAAGTATCAGTAATTTAATTCAATGAAAAAGTTTGGGTTCACTTCAGAAGCTTCTAGAATGAGTTATGCAACGTTAAATATATGAAAACAGGGTATTTTCCAACAAGAAGTAAGAATATGTTACCAGAAATTAAATACAATAAGTTATAACTTCTCTGAGTTGAACACAAAAAATAGGTAATCAGATTGAGTAAAAAGTTGATGCTCGCTTGAGAAACTTCTAGGACAAGTTAACAACTGTAAAATATATAAAATTGGGGTAGTTTTTAGCGATAAATGTAAATATATTAGTGAAAATTTCTTTTATAGATTCCTTGAATAACAAGTAAATATGTATAGAGAATATGGTTGATTAAAATGTCAAGAATGTAAATGTTAGTTTAATCACCTTCTAGATCGAGTTCAGAGAACTAAAATATATCAAACTGGGGTAGTTTTAAGAGTAGAGTTTGAAAATATCCTTAAAAATAAGCTTAAAAGTCTTCTTGGATATGAATAATCTCGATAAGAAATGCTGGTGATTAAATTACCCAGAATGCAAAAATCGATTAAATCCGATTCTGATGGAAGTAAAACCAGGTAAGAGTAGCACAATAGTTATATTTATCTTCTTTTAGGCCACTTTCTTAACAAAAATATATTTGTAGTCACTTCTTGAGAAGATCAAGTTTCGTGTTAGAAATGTAGCTGCGCAATTAAGTAAGGGTAATTCAGCTACTTAAGGTTAAACTTTTTATCACACTTTAAATTATGTTACAAAAGTTTCTTTTCCTTTTCTCTCTTTCTCTTAAAACAATGCACAAATTATTCTTTCTTTCGTCCTTCTTTGATTGTTTTCTCCTTAACAGCCTCTTGCACACAACTTGAATGCCCAGCTTCGATGTACCGTTAGACTAACGGAAAGTCTGTACTTCAGACGTAACAACTCACCAGGGTCTTTTTTACCTTGTCTAATGACGTGTTCTAATGATTCTTTACTGACCACACCACCAGTAGAGAGAACAAACGGTTGAAATTGACCACCAAAATCTAGTCCAGTATTTTCTCTGGTCTTGGATGCCACTCTTTTCCTTAAGACATTTTCGGCTAACCTAAGCAAAATTGAAGATTCTCTGGAATCATTGTTTAAACGTAGAGAAGCCAAAGCTTCCCTCAGAGAATCAAGGGTTCTAAAATTCTTTTTAGATGTAAGAGAAACAACAGAAACATCAAATGCAGTTTTTCCTGTGTAGTAGAAACTAAAAGATCAGCCCTTCGATTGTTGTTCTTGTTAAATGGCTCTAGTGAAACAACACAGTTTGTTTCTTTAAAAAAATCAGCTAAACATTTTTTAATGTCTTCATGTCGTGAAACTTTAACTTGAGAAAAACATGAACATTGCTCAAAATGGTTGATTCTGTCCTCAGAGCAGCCGTTCCTACAGCTAGGTGAAAGCAGTAATCTTGAGCAAATTGATGCACAGAAATCTGGATTTAGAATTCTAGTTGAAGCTTCTACGGGAAGTGCATGCAACCATTTAGAACCAATTTCAGTAGAATTTTCCGCAAAACAAAGTTTTTCAAAGTCATTGAATGAATCAAAGGGATTGTTCATGATTTGTTTGTAAGCATCTTTGAGTCTACTAGACTGCTTAATCACATCGAGATCAGAATGAAAATTTTCAGATTCCATTTGCCACTTAGAAAGTTCTTTGCTTGCCTGGAAACCATGTTGAGAGATTAACAAAGGAGACATTAGCCCTAATCCACCATTGCGAATGGGTAAATGTAGTAAATCAGAGTTGAACTTTGTAAACGAAAACTTTGAAGTCAAGAATTGAATGAATGAGTTGATTGAGGAATGTAGTTTTTGACATTGTTCGGCATCGACAGGTGTTGTTCGTAGAAAAAAATTAAGTTGAGGAAGGACACATGTCCGTAACAGGTAAAAGGCATCTTGATGATGCAAGAGTTTAAGTTTTTCTAGTTTTAAATTAAAGTCATCTAAGTGTTTGTTGAAGAGTGTTTCATTTTGAGAGAGTGTTGACCCAAAAAGTTGATCTTCATTAGAGCTAGAAAATATTTTTGTCTTTTCACTACAGAGTTTTAGATGTGATGATGTTTCAAAAGAGTTAAACACATCTTGAACTTTCTTGATTAACATTGTTTCATCAGAAGTTTTGGAAAAGATTACTAGATCATCCAAGTAAGTAAAAACTTCATCTTCAGGTAGGGCTTGTTCTAGTTTTTGAATGATTGGACTAAGTGCAATTGAGAAGAGTAAAGGGCCTAATGGATCACCTTGTCGTACACCAGATGTTGAATGTAAGAAACTACCATCGCCTAAGAAAAGTTTTGCAGCTGAGCCGTAACTCCAGTTAAATGTCCTGCACAGTAGTTTACATCTTTGCTTAAGTTCTTTCATTAAAAAATTTCTAGAAACCGAATTAAAAGCATTTTTAAGATCAAATGTAAAAACTTTAAGTCCATCAGAAATCTGTTTTCGAGCATGATGAATCAAAGGTTCTACTCCACCAATTGATCCACAGCCTAGTTGGTTAAAAAGTAAGGAATTCGGTAACATGCGCAAAATTCCTTTCACTGCAATGCGGTAAAAGATTTCTCCAATTGCAATGGGCCGCAGACCACCAGAGGGTTTCTTGAGAACAATTAGTCTAGAGGTAGTTAACGCTTCCTTAAAAAGTTGAGTCCCTTTTGAAATGTCCATCATTAGGAGTTGCAAAAATTTTTTAAATGAGTCCAGGTGTTTAATTGTTTTAAGTAAGGTGCCGTCAAATCCTGAGATCCCACCTGCAGTGTCTGTAGAAAATTGGTTACAAATGATTTTAACAAAGTCAAGAGAGAAATTTAGATTAGAAATGGGTAAGTTCTTCCAAGTGGAAAGTTGTTCAAAGGGATGTTTTTCCATGAGTTGCTGCCTTAGCTCTGGAGAAAAATCAAACTGAATCTGCGAATCATCATCAGAGAGAGCTCTAGAGGCTCTTTTAATCTTCCTAAGTTTAAGTAGATGATTTACTTTAGTTTTCAAGTCAGTGTTCTTAGAAGAAAATGATGCATTAAAAGATGCATGTAAAATAGACGCGTCTAAATTGTTTGGAAATGAGGTAGCATTCTTTCTAAAATGTGAGATCTTGTTTTTGGTAACAATTGCATTAGCCACGAGCTTAGGTAGACAAAGAATTTTGAGCAACTTGATTGCAGTGGGTGATTGGTTGTAATCATTACAGAGTGTGTTAAAAGTTTTAGAAAATATTTTGGTTTCAGTAAGATTAAGTGAAGTGTCTTTTCGTGGAAGTCTTGCCAAAAAATTTAAAGAGTTAGAAAGAGCAAGAGAGGAAGGTTGTTCCTCTTGTAAGACATCTAGTAGGAACTTAAACTCCGAAAGTAAGAATCTTCCATTTTCGGTTTCGATGGTTTCAGTTGTTGTTAAATCATCCTCAGTTAGGCTAGAAAATGAATTTTTTGAGAGAGATGATGCTGTGAAGCTTAATGTTTTGTTGTTTTGAATAGTTTCAGATTGAATAAAAGTTGTAACTGGAGTAGAAGCATTAGAAGATTCAACATCCAAGGCAAGTTTGCAGTAGCGAACATGATGTGGCAAACTCTTAACCACACGACCACATCGACACTTTTTGAGGTCATAATTAGAAAGAACCTCAGTTGTAAAGCAACTTTGATGTCTCTTCAGTAGGTGTTCATGAATATTTTTATAGGTATTTTTACAGAAAGGACAAGTACTACAGACCATAATAATATCGGGTCAGAAGATTCGACGATGTAATTGAATCAAACTTTTAAAAGCTTCTAGAATGAGTTATGTCAAGTTAAATATATGAATCTGGGTTAGTTTTCAACGAGTAATAAGAATATATAATTAAATATAGAGTATAATAAGTTCTTAAGAAAATAAAGACTGAATGAAAGTATCAGTAATTTAATTCAATGAAAAATTTTGGGTTCACTTCAGAAGCTTCTAGAATGAGTTATGCAACGTTAAATATATGAAAACAGGGTATTTTCCAACAAGAAGTAAGAATATGTTACCAGAAATTAAATACAATAAGTTATAACTTCTCTGAGTTGAACACAAAAAATAGGTAATCAGATTGAGTAAAAAGTTGATGCTCGCTTGAGAAACTTCTAGGACAAGTTAACAACTGTAAAATATATAAAATTGGGGTAGTTTTTAGCGATAAATGTAAATATATTAGTGAAAATTTCTTTTATAGATTCCTTGAATAACAAGTAAATATGTATAGAGAATATGGTTGATTAAAATGTCAAGAATGTCAATGTTAGTTTAATCACCTTCTAGATCGAGTTCAGAGAACTAAAATATATCAAACTGGGGTAGTTTTAAGAGTAGAGTTTGAAAATATCCTTAAAAATAAGCTTAAAAGTCTTCTTGGATATGAATAATCTCGATAAGAAATGCTGGTGATTAAATTACCCAGAATGCAAAAATCGATTAAATCCGATTCTGATGGAAGTAAACCAGGTAAGAGTAGCACAATAGTTATATTTATCTTCTTTTAGGCCACTTTCTTAACAAAAATATATTTGTAGTCACTTCTTGAGAAGATCAAGTTTCGTGTTAGAAATGTAGCTGCGCAATTAAGTAAGGGTAATTCAGCTCCTTAAGGTTAAACTTTTTATCACACTTTAAATTATGTTACAGAAGTTTCTTTTCCTTTTCTCTCTTTCTCTTAAAAAAATGCACAAATTATTCTTTCTTTCGTCCTTCTTTGATTGTTTTCTCCTTAACAGCCTCTTGCACACAACTTGAATGCCCAGCTTCGATGTACCGTTAGACTTACGGAAAGTCTGTACTTCAGACGTAACAACTCACCAGGGTCTTTTTTACCTTGTCTAATGACGTGTTCTAATGATTCTTTACT